>JABUQX010106714.1:0-22500 GCA_015478945.1 Trachelipus rathkii | reverse complement strand
TAGCTCATATGTAGCAAAGCGTCGAAATGAAATAAAGGGTGTTTATTCTGGCAATCTTTCTAAACAAACCACTCTTGTACCAATTAATGAGGAAAGAAACTTTGAACTTTCACTTGTTGATGATGTTTTACAGTTTTTAGCTGCGACATCATTGTGGCTTACACAGGTTGCCTTGACCTCCGTTGACGAACGTTTGTCCCCTGAGCTGAGAGAAATTTCTCTGTTAGATTTGTTTGATGACAAACATTCAAAATCACTCGTGCAATTCGTTCCTGAATTTATCGTTGAAAATCTAGTTGAAGGAATCATAGCGGTAAAACGTTATATGGCTGAAGCTTTTACCCTAAGTGGAGAACCCTATATAAAACACTTCATGAACTTCATTATTTCTTTCATGGGTTCTCCTCAATGGATGAACAACCCTCATCTGCGAGCACACTTGGCGGAATGTCTTCAAACTTTAATGCTAAGTGGAAAGGATAATGTTGGATTGGTTTCTGACGTTAGGGAGAGATTGTTTATTGAACATCCTTTGTCTTCACATTTGGTGACTGCCATTATTCATGTGTTCGTAAGCATTGAGATGACAGGTCAGAGCGTTGCATTTGAAGAAAAATTCAATTATAGACGTCCCATGTATGAGATAATGAAATTTCTTTGGAGCATTCCTGACCATAGAAAACAATTTATTGAATTAGCAAATTACGCTTTATCAAGCATTGAGTCGTCCAAGCCACCATTATTCCTTCGTTTTGTTAACCTTTTGATGAATGATGCGATTTTCTTGTTAGATGAAGGATTGTCGTATATGTCTCAAATAAGGGAATACCAAACGGCTGAGGATTCTGGTGAGTGGAATCAATTAACAGAAGAACAAAGAACCGAAAGAGAACAGAATTTGCGTCAAATGGGAAACCTGTCAATGTGGTTAAGACCAATGCCACAGTACAAACGCCGTAGAAAAGACGAGGAGTTCATCTTGCGTCCCGATTGTTGTCCACCTGAGGAAAGACCCACGAATTCCAAACATAGAATCATACTCACTAGCAGCGATCCTATAAAATCTAAACCGTATGCCTTACCTTATTCGGTTAGACCGCAAATCAAGATGGAAATTCAAGATATGTTGGATTTAGGCATAATACAGAAATCAGACTCGCCTTACGCTTTCCCCATCGTTGTGGTAAAGAAAAAAGATGGGTCAAACCGGGTATGCGTCGATTATTATAGGAAGTTGAATGATATAACGATTTTTGACCCGGAGCCAACGACCACAGTGGAGGACTTGTTCTTCCATTTTGCTAAGGATAAATTCTTTTCGAAGTTCGATCTTTCGAAAGGGTATTGGCAAATCCCGATTCATAAAGAAGACATTCAGGAAACAGCGTTTGTAATCTATGAAGGACATTACGAGTTCCTTAGGATGCCCTTCGGTTTAGTTAACGCCGGTGCAACACTTACAAGGGTATTAAGGAACGTAATCGGGGATATGCAATTCACGAAATGTTATATTGACGATATCATCGTGCATACCCAAGACTGGAAAACTCACGTTAGAGAGTTGGAGGTCCTGTTTACCCGACTGGGTGATGCCGGATTTACGGTAAAACCCTCCAAATGTGTTATAGGATCAGGAAGCGTAGAGTTCCTTGGCCATAAGTTGAGCTACGGTTATAAGGGTTTACAGAAGGAAAACGTGAAGAAAATTAGTGATGCGATGAGACCTACGACTAAAACAGAGGTAAGATCTTTTCTCGGCCTAACCGGGTATTATAAGGCCTTCGTTCCAAATTATGCATCAATCGCGTGTCCATTATTTGATCTACTCAAAAAAGGGAGCCCTAGAAAGGTTAAGTGGGAGGATAGCCATCAAAAGGCGTTCGAAGTCTTGAAGATCATGCTTACAACTTCCCCTGTTTTACGGCTACCCGATGTGAGTAAAGGATTCGTTATACAAACTGACGCGTCGCAAGAAGCTATAGGCTCTTGTCTCTTGCAAGAGTACGAAGATGGAATATTCCCGGTGGCTTATGCTGGAAGGAGGTTATCCGAAACTGAAAGAAGATGGAGTACTATCGAAAAAGAAGGTTTGGCCATAATTTTTGCCGTAAAAAAATTTGATAATTATATATATGGTAAGGAATTCATCCTACAAACCGACCATCGTCCGCTTGTATATATGCAGAAGGCAAAATTCACGAATTCAAGAGTGATGCGTTGGGCCATGATGTTGCAAGGTGTGAAGTTCACTCTCCAGTCCGTAAACGGGAAAGATAACGTGATAGCCGATTTTTTATCTCGGCAGGTTAATTAACGACATAGAAGCATCATACCCCAATGTCGTCTTAGAAGGGGGGTGTGTCACGTTACGAGAACGCCGAGGTCGAGAACTTGAGCTTCACCCCTCACGATCGGCTAAAAAGACTGCATCAAATATCTATTGTCTAAATTATGGAAGAATTTATTATTTTATCAATTTAATAGTAATATTATTATTATTCAATAAGGATATTAATGTTGGAACTCTTATCAATTTATTAGCATTATTATTATTATTCAACAAGGATATTAATGTTAGAACTCTATATATTAATTTTGATCAAGTATTGCTAATTCTGCGCTAAAAATTATTTATAAACTTTACATTAGTTTTGTATGCAAAAATATTATAATTTTATTTGGTAATCTGGATACCGTCCATATATATATATATATATATATATATATATATATATATAGTAGTATATATATATATATATATATATATATATATATATATATATATATATATATATATATATATATATATATATATATATATATATATATATATATATATATATATATATATATATATATATATATATATATATATATATATATATTATATATATATATATATATATATATATATATATATATATATATATATATATATATATATATATATATATATATATATATAATGTTAAATTATGTATAGGGCTTTTTGCCTAATCACTCGTGCTAATAATATCTATTAAAATATTATAAAGGAGTACTTTTATCTTTTCATCAGAAGCTCACTTCGTTCACCTTGTAATACTTTCTTCAGAATTGAATTGTTAGAACTTATAAGGAATAGATCTTTATCTTACTAAACAGTGAGATCATTAATCCCTTAGACAAACAGAATTACATCTTTATTTACAAGAACCCGCAAGAAGCAATCGGTCCTTCTTGACAATATATATATATATATATATATATATGTATATATATGTTATATATATATATATATATATATATATATATATATATAGTTATTATATATATTATTATTATATATATATATATATATATATATTATAAAGTTATTAATATATATATATATATATATATATATATATATATATATATATATATATATATATATATATATATATATATATATATATATATATATATATATATATATATATATATATATGGTGGTAATATTGAAATAAAAATTTAACTATTAAAAACATTAAAAATATTAAAATATTAAAATATTAAATTTTAAGATTAAATATGAAAATATAAATACAAAAAAAGAAAAATATAAAAATATAAAAATATAAAATATAAAATATAAACATTTTAAAAACATTTAAAAACATTTAAAACATTTTAAAACATTTTAAAAACATTTACTAACACCTTTGCTTTTACACTTTGCTTTTACACCTTGTTTTTAACACCTTACTTACACTATGCTTTTTTACACCTTGCTTTTTTCGCCATCATTGTTTTTACACTTTGCTTTTACACTTTGCTTTTACACTTTGCTTTTACACTTTGCTTTTACACCTTGCTTTTACACCTTGCTTTTACACCTTGCTCTTACACTTTGCTTTTACACCTTGCTTTTACAACTTGCTTTTACACTTTGCTTTTACACTTTGCTTTTACACTGCTTTTACACATTGCTTTTCACCCTTTCTTTACACTTTGCTTTTTACACCTGCTTTTATACCTTTGCTTTTACACTTTCCCTTACACCTTGATTTCACACCTTGCTTTAAAAATCCCTGTTTGCTTTTACACTTTGCTTTTACACTTTGCTTTTACACTGCCTTTACACTGCTTTTACACTTACCTTATATATATATATATATATATATATATATATATATATATATATATATATATATATATTATTATATTATTATATATATATATATATATATATATATATATATATATTATATATATATATAATTTATATATATATATATATTATGTTATTATTAAATATATATATTATTATTATTATTATTATTATTATATATTGTTATTATTATTATATATTATATATATTATATAAATATATATATATATTGTTATTATATATTAATATTATATACATATATATATATATATATTTCTTTTTATTATATATAAATATATATATATAAATATATATATATTATATATATATATATATATATATATATATATATATATACATATATATATATATATATTATTTCATATATATATATATTATATTAAATATATATATATATTATTATTATTATTGTTATTTATTAGTTATATATATTAAAGGTTGGTTATTACATATTATTATATACATATACATATATTATTATTACATATTATTACATATTATTACATATATGTATATATATTATTATTGTTATTATTATATTATTATTACATTATTAGCACATGAGTTAAATATGTTAGTTGGAATATATATTGTTGCTATTGTTGGTTATATATATATATATATATATATATAAATATATATATATATATATATATATATATTTATATATATATATATATATATATATATATATATATATATATATATATATATATATATATATATATATATATATAC
This sequence comes from Trachelipus rathkii, assembly GCA_015478945.1. Classification (NCBI taxonomy): domain Eukaryota; kingdom Metazoa; phylum Arthropoda; class Malacostraca; order Isopoda; family Trachelipodidae; genus Trachelipus; species Trachelipus rathkii. The sequence continues at coordinate 17,609 of JABUQX010106714.1, read as the reverse complement.
ATATATACATATATATATATATATATATATATATACATATATATATATATATATATATATATATACATATTATATATATTATTATATATATATATATATATATATATATATATATATATATATATATAGTATAAATATATATATATATATATATATATATATATATATATATATATATATATATATATATATATATATATATATATATATATATATATATATATATATATATATATATATATGTATGGTGGTAATATTAAAATAAAAATTTAAATATTAAAAAAATAAAAATATTAAAATATTAAAATAATAAAATATTAGTAAATATTAAAATAATAACATTTCACTAATCTGCTTTTAACACCTGCTTTACACCCTGCTTTACACCTTTGCTTTTTTACACTCTTTCTTTACACTTTTCTCTTTTACACATTGCTTTTTACACCTTGCTTTTTACACCTTGCTTTTACACCTTGCTTTTACACCTTGCTTTTACACCTTGCTCTTACACTTTGCTTTTACACCTTGCTTTTACACCTTGCTTTTACACCTTGCTTTTACACTTTGCTTTTACACTTTGCTTTTACACCTTGCTCTTACACTTTCCTTTTTACACCTTGATTATCACACCTTGCTTTAAAACTTCTGCTTTTGCACTTTGCTTTTACACTTTTGCTTTTACACTGCCTTAAACTGCTTTTTACATCTCTCTCTTTATATATATATATATATATATAGTATATATATATATATATATATATATATATATATATAGTATAGTTATATATATATATATATATATATATATATATATATATGTACAAATTTCCAGTACTATATATTTTTATATATATATTTATATATATATATATATATATATATATATATATATATATATATATATATATATATATATATATATATATATATATATATATATATATATATATATATATATATATATATAAACATTTTTAAAAACATTTGTATTTACACTTTTTTTTATAACTTTGCTTTTTAACACCTAGCTTTTACACCTTGCTTTCACACCTTGCTTTCACACCTTGCTTTTACACCTTTGCTTTTACACTTTGCTTTAAAACTTTGCTTTTACACCTTGCTTTTACACCTTGATTTTACACCTTGCTTTTACACCTTGCTTTTACACCTTGCTTTTACACCTTGCTTTTACACTTTGCTTTTCCACTTTGCTTTTACAATTTGCTTTTAAACTTTGCTTTTGCACTTTGCCTTTACACTTTGCTTTTACACTTTGCTTTTAAACTTTGTTTTTACACCTTTGCTTTTACACCTTGCTTTTACAACTTGCTTTTACACTTTGCTTTTACATCTTTATTTTACACCTTGCTTTTACACATTGCTCTTACACTTTGCTTTTACACCTTTACTTTTGCACTTTGCTTTTTTTTATACACTTTGATTTCAGACTTTGCTTTTACACTTTGATTTTACACTATGCTTTTACACCTTGCTTTTACACCTTGCTTTTACACTTTGCTTTTACACCCTGCTTCTTACACCTTTGCTTTTAACCTTGCCTTTTTACTTCTTTTTGCTTTAACACTTTGCTTTTATATACTTTGCTTTTACACTTTGTTTTTATACTTTGATTTTACACTTTGATTTTACACTTTGCTTTTACATTTTGGTTTTACATTTTTCTTTTACATTTTTCTTATACACCTTGCTTTTACACCTTGCTTTTACACCTTGATTTTACACCTTGCTTTTACACTTTGCTTTTACACCTAGCTTTAACACCTTGCTTTCACACCTTTCTTTCACATCTTGCTTTCACAAATTGCTTTTACACCTTGCTTTTACACTTTGCTTTTATAACTTTGCTTTTTCAATGCTCCTTTGATCTTTACCATGTACATATTTTTTACATATATATATTTCTATTTTTATATATATATTATATATATATATATATATATATATATATATATATATATATATATATATATATATATATATATATATATATATATATATATATATATATATATATATATATATATATATATATATATATATATATATATATATATATATATATATATTTATTATAGCTGCATTTACAAATATGTATAAGAGATATTTTCTGATCATCCATATAAGTTCAATCCATATATATATATATATATATATATATTATATATATATATATATATATATTACATATATATATATATATATATTACTACTTCATATATATTATATATATATATATATATATATATATATATAAAAAGTATATAAAAAGATATATATATATATGTTATATATTATATATACATTATTATATATATGTAGATATATATATATATGGTTCTTTTTATATATATATATATATATATATATATATATATATATATATATATATATATATTATATGTATGTATCTATAGATATAAATATTTATATATATATATATATATATATATATATATTATATATATATATATATATATATATATATATATATATATATATATATATATATATATATAAGGTAAGTATAAATGGAAATTTAAGCAAAGTGCAAAAGCAAAGTGTAAAAGCAAGGAGTAAAGATGTAAAAGCAAGGTGTAAAAGGTAAAAGCAAATTGTAAGAGCAAAATGTAAAAAGCACAAAAGCAAAGTGTAAAAGCAAAAAGTGTAAAAGCAAGTGTGTAAATGCAAATGTTCTTTGAAAATGGCTTTTAAAGAGGTAAGCTGAATGAGCACAGTATCAATCCCGGCAGAGGCTGAAAGAAAGACAGCTCATCCCAGCAGAGGCTGAATGAGTACAGCAACCCAGGCAGAAGCTGAATGAGCACAGCACACCCCCAGCAGAGGCTGATATTACTGTTAACACCCCATCAGGAGGTTGAGTGAGCACAGCACACTCAGCAGAGGCTGGAAGAGTACAGCACATCCCAGAAGAGGTTGAATGAGCAGTTAATATCCCATCAGAGGCTGAAAGAGCACAGCATACACACTCCAGCAGAGGCTGAATGAGCGCACAGCACATCTCCAGCAGAGGCTGAATGAGCACAGCACACCCCGGCAGAGGCTGAAAGAGCACAGCTCATCCCAGCAGAGGCTGAATGAGCACAGCACACCCAGGCAGAAGCTGAATGAGCACAGCACACCCCAGCAGAGGCTGATAGAGCACAGCACACCCCATCAGAGGCTGAGTGAGCACAGCACACCCCAGCAGAGGCTGATAGAGCTAATAGCCACACTTTCAGCAGATGAACAAAATTTCATATTTCATATAATTTTTTTAATCTAAACATAACTGGGAAAGTGAATGATGACTTGCAATTATCATTGTGGTTCTTTTTATAAATTATTTTTCATTTGTTTTTATTTTTCAATACTTAATTTAAATAATAAATAATTAATTATTTATGCCTGATGTGTCGCATTTGTTTGCCTATATAAATAAGCCCAGCTGCTCCCATATTAAAAAGAAATAAACAGTTATTCTTTGAAACAGCTGACCAAGTGAGTCGGTCTCTCCTATATCTGAACTAATTGCTGTTACACTCCTACATCTGAGATATTAATTGAAATTAATTGCTATTACTACTGCTACATTTGATCTAACTACATTAACTGCTATACCAACTGTTAATACTGATCATGCTGTAACCTAAAGATTATACTAGAAATTTAAAGCTACCAAGCTTATACTGTGTAGCTACTATTTTTTATATTTAATACTTATTGTTGGCCAACAACTTACTAATTCAGCTTTTTACTGTTTTGAGATTAAATGCCAGAAGAGGCAAGAGTCAAAGGTGTGCTGTGCTCATTCAGCCTCTGCTGGGGTGTGCTGTGCTCATTCAGCTCTGGGGTGTGCTGTGCTCTTCAGCCTCTGCTAAGGTGTGCTGTGCTCTTTCAGCCTCTACTGGGGTGTGCTGTGCTCATTCAGCCTCTGCTGGGGTGTGCTGTGCTCTTTCAGCCTCTGCTGGGGTGTGCTGTGGTCATTCAGCCTCTGCTTAGGGTGTGCTACGCTCTTTAGCCTCTGCTGGGTGTTGTGCTCTAGCTCTGGCTAGAATGTGCTGTGCCTTTCAGCCTCTGATGGGTGTGCTGTGCCTGTTCAGCCTCCGATGGGGTGTGGTGTTGTGCTCTTTCCTCAGCCTCTGCTGGGGTTTGCTGTGCTCATTCTGCTGGGTGTGTTGTGCTCATTCAGCATCTGCTGGGGTGTGATGTGCCCATTCAGCCTCACAAGTGTGCTGTGCTCTTCAGCCTCTGCTGGAGTGTGCTGTGCTCTTCAGCCTCTGCTTGGGGTCCTGGGTGTGCTGTGCTCTTCAGCCTCTGCTTGGGGTGTGCCAGCCTCTGCTTAGGTGTGCTGTGCTCTTTCAGCCTCTTGATGGGGGTAAAAGGTGACTATCTCAGCCTCTGCTGGGTGGAAAGTTATGCTCTTTCAGCCTTTGGCTGGGTGTGTTGTGCCTCATTCAGCCCTGCTGGGTGTGTTGTGCCTGTCCAGCTTCTGCTGGGTGAGCTGTGCCCATTCAGCCTCTGCTTAGGTGTGTGTTGTGCCTCAGCCCTTTGCTGGCTGTGTTGAGGCTCATCTCAGCATCTGCTAAAAGGTGCTCTTTCAGCTCCTGCTGATGTACAAAGCACCAGCCTCTGCTGTGGGTGTGCTGTGAGCTTTTTCAGCCTCTGCTGGGATGTGCTGAGCTCATTCAGCCTCTGTTGGGATGTGCTGTGCTTATTCAGCCTCTGCCTGGGTGTGCTGTGCCCATTCAGCCTCCCTGGCTGGGATGCGCTGTGCCTCAGCCTCCGCTAGGTGTGCTGTGCCCTTCAGCCCCGCTGGGGGTAAGTTCTATGCCTTTCAGCCTCTGGCTGAATGGAGTTATTACATACCTTCAGTAGAGGGCTGAATGAGCACAGCACACCCCAGCAGAATTGCACCTTCAAAGCAGAAACGAGAGGCTACCAGCACATCCAAGCAGAGCCGAAAGCACACACACCTTCAGCAGAAAGCCGAGCAGCAATGCTATCGGCCTCCCGCAGAGCCTGACACAGCCGCTACCATCCCAGAGGCTGAGACAAAGGTCGGCCTCAACAGAGGCCGAAAGAGCCAGCATCACCTTCAGCAGAGGCCGAATGACTTGCGTTACCAACGCGAGCTAGCATACGAAGAACACCTCAGCAGAGCCGACAGCGTTGGCCAGTACGCCCAGCAGAGGCTGAATAAGCACAGCACGTCTGCGCTGGCAGGCCGGAATGAGCAACAGCACATCTCTGCAGGCTACCGAGCACAGCTTTCGGAAGAAGCTGAATGGCACAGCACATCCCGCGCGAGGGCTGAATGAGCACAGCAATACCTTTTGCGCTTGCGCTGAAAGGTTGCGCAACAATCCCATCAGAGGCTGAATGAGCACAGCCACCGGCCTCAGCGCGCCGAGAGCGTCGTTGGCTTCAAAGCAGAGGCCGAATGGCTGGCGCACATCTCCAGCAAGAGGCCGAAAGAGCTACCAGCAATACCCTGCAGCTTACTGAGCACAGTAATAACTCAGCAGGCCAGCATACAGCAACACCTCAAAGCAGACTGAATGAAAGCAGCACCTTCAGCAAAGACTGATTAGAGCACAGCCACAGGTCCAGCAGAGGCTGAATGAGAACAGAACACCCCAGCAGAGCTGTGGGTGCCTTCTCAGCCTCTTTAAGCTAGGTGTGCTGTGCCTCATCTCAGCCTCTGCTGGGATGTGCTGTGCTCTTTCAGTCCTTTTCAGCCTCTGCTGGGGTGTGCTGTGCTCTTCCGCCTCTGCTAGGGGTGTGCTGTGCTCATTCAGCCTCTGCTGGGGTGTGCTGTGCTCTTTCAGCCTCTGCTGGGGTGTGCTGTGCTCATTCAGCCTCTGCTGGGGTGTGCTGTGCTCAGCCTCTGCTGGGGTGTTCTGTGCTCATTCAGCCTGTTTTAAGATGTAGCATGCTCTTCAGCCTCTGTTGGGGTGTGCTGTGTTCATTCAGCCTCTGCTGGGATGTGCTGTGCTTTTTCAGCCTCTGTTGGGGTGTACAGCTCTTAGCCTCCCTGCTGGGGGTGCTGTGCTCATTCAGCCTCTGCTGGGATGTGATGTGCTATTTCAGAATCTGCTGGGGTGTGGCTGTGCTCATTAAGCCTCTGCCTGGTGTGCTGTGCTCATTTAGCCTGTGCTTGGGTGTGCTGTGCTCTTTCAGCCTCTGCTGGGGTGTGCTGTGCTCATTCAGCCTCTGCTGGGGTGTGCTGTGCTTATTCAGCCTCTGCCTGGGTGTGCTGTGCTCATTCAGCCTCTGCTGGGATGTGCTGTGCTCATTCAGCCTCTGCTGGGGTGTGCTGTGCTCATTCAGCCTCTGCTGGGGTGTGCTCTGCTCTTTCAGCCTTTGCTGGGGTGCTGTGCTTATTCAGCCTCTGCTGGGGTGTGCTGTGCTCTTTTAGCCTCTGCTGGGGTGCTGTGCTTTTTCAGCCTCTGCTGGGATGTGCTGTGTTATTTCAGCCTCTGCTGGGGTGTGCTGTGCTCATTAAGCCTCTCTGGGTGTGCTGTGCCCATTCAGCCTCTGCTGGGATGTGTTGTGCTCTTTCAGCCTCTGCTGGGTGTGCTGTGCTCTTTCAGCCCTGCTGGGGATTGCTGTGCTCTTTGAGCCTCTGCCTGAGTGTGCTGTGCTCATTCAGCCTCTGCTGGGATGTGCTGTGCCCTTTCAGCCTCTGCTGGGGTGTGCTGTGCTCTTTCAGCCTCTGCTGGTGTGCTGTGCTCATTCAGCCTCTGCTGGGTTGTGCTTTGCTCTTTCAGCCTCTGCTGCTGTGCTCTAGCTCTGCTGGGGTGTGCTGTGCTCTTTCAGCCTCTGCTGGGGTGTGCTGTGCTCATTCAGCCTCTGCTGGGGTGTGCTGTGCTCATTTTTGCTGGGGTGTGCTGTGCTCTTCAGCCTCTGCTGGGGTGTGCTGTTCATTCAGCCTCTGCTAAGATGTGCTGTGCTCTTTTCAGCCTCTTTCTCGGATGTGTGCTCTCTCAGCCTCTGCTGGGGTGTGTGTGCTGTGCTCTTTCAGCCTCTTCTGGGGTGTGTGTGCTCTTTCAGCTTCTGCTGGGTGCCAGCTCATTCGGCCCCTGCTGCGGCCAGCCCTATAAGACCTTTGCTGGTGTGCTGTGCTCAATCAGCTTCTGCTGGGGTGTGCTGCAGCGAATCAGCCTCTGCTAGTTTGTGCTGTACCTTTCAGCCCTGCTGGGTGTGTGCTATGCTCTTTAGCCTCTGCTGGGTTTGTTCTGCACTTCAGCCTCTGCTGGGGTGTGCTGAGCTCATTCAGCCTCTGCTAGTGTGTGCTGTGCTCATTCTTAGGGGTGTGCACTCTTCAGCCTCTGCTGGGTGTGCTGTGCTAGTTTAGCCCCGCTGAGATGCAGTGCTCTTCACCCCTCCTGCTGGGGTGTGTTGCTCTTTAGCCTCCTGCTGGAGGTGTGTGCCAGCTTATCCAGCCTCTGCTGGGGTGTGCTGTGCTTTTTCAGCCTCTGCTGGGCTGTGCTCATTCAGCCTCTGCTGTGTGTGCTGTGCCCATTCAGCCTCTGCGGGTGTGCTGTGCTCTTCAGCCTCTTTTAGTGTGCTGTGCTCATTCAGCCTCTGCTGGGTGTGCTGTGCCCATTCAGCCTCGGGGTGTGCTGTGCTCATTCAGCCACTGCTGGGATGTGCAGTGCTTTCAGCCCCTGCTAGGGTGTGCTGTGCTCATTCAGCCTCTGCCTGGGTGTGTTGTGCTCATTCAGCCTCTGCTGGATGTGCTGTGTCTATTCTGCCTCTTCCCAGCAGTAGTGCACATTCAGCCTCTGCTTGATGTGCTTTGGGTTCTTTCAGCCTCTGCTGGGTGTGCTGTGCTCATTCAGCCTCTGTGGGTGTGCTGTGCTCATTCAGCCTCTGCTGGGGTGTGCTGTGCTCTTTCAGCCTCTGCTGGGGTGTGTTGTGCTCTTTCAGCCTCTGCTGGGGTGTGTTGTGCTCTTTCAGCCTCTGCTGGGGTGTGCTCTGCTCATTCAGCCTCTGCTGGGGTGTGCTGTGCTTTTTCAGTCTCTGCTGGGTGCTGTGTCTTATTCAGCTTCTGGCTGGGGTAAAGCAGCTCTATTATGCCCTGCTAGGGGGTGTAAGTTGTGCTCTTCAGCCTCCTGCTGGGTGTGTGTAAGCAGCCTATTCAGCCTCTGCTGGGGTGTGTTGGGTGCTCTTTCAGCCTCTGCTAGGTGTGCTGTGCTCTTCAGCCTCTGCTGGGGTGTGCTGGGCTCATTCAGCCTCTGCTGGAGATGTGCAGTGCCTTCTCACCCTGCTGGGGTGTGTTGTGCTCTTGGGGCCTCTGCTGAGGTGTGCTAGTTATTCAGCCCTGGGCTGGTGTGCTGTGCTTTTTAAGCCCTGCTGGGGTGTGCTGTGCTCATTTATCCTCTGCTGTGTGTGTTAGCTCATTCAGCCCTGGCCGGGGGTGTGCCATGCCTCTTTAGCCTCTGCTGGGGTTTGCTGTGCTCTTTCAGCCTCTCTGCTGGGGTGTGCTGTCCTCATTCAGCCTCTGCTGGGTGTGTTGTCTCATTCAGCCTCTGCTAGGTGTGCCGTGCTCTTCAGCTTCCTGCTGGGTGTGCTGTGCTAGTTTAGCCTCGCCGAGATGTGTAGTGCTCTTCACCCTCTGTTGGGGTGTGCTGTGCTCTTTAGCCTCTGCTGGGGTGTGCTGTGCTCATTCAGCCCCTGCTGGGGTGTGCTGTGCTTTTTAAGCCTCTGCTGGGGTGTGTTGTGCTCATTTTCCTGGTGTGTGCTGTGCTCATTCAGCCCCTGCTGGGGTGTGCTATGCTCTTTCAGCTTTTGCTGGGGTGTGCTGTGCCTTATTCAGCCTCTGCTGGGGTGCTTGTGCTCTTCAGCCCTTGCCAGTGTGTTGTGCCCATTCAGCCACTGGGATGTGAAGTGCCTTGCAGCCCTGGGCTAGGTGTGCTGTGCCATTCAGCCTCTGCCTGGGTGTGCTGTGCTCATTCAGCCTCTGCTGGATGTGCAGCCTATTCTGCCTCTTTCCTGCTTGGTGCAAAGAAGTACATTCAGCCTCTGCTTGATGTGCTTTGCTCTTCAGCCTCTAAGTTGGGGTATGCTGTGCCTTTCAGCCCTGCTGGGGTGCAGCTCATTCAGCCACTGCTGGGATGTGCAGTGCTCATTCAGCCTCTGCTGGGTGTGCTGTGCTCTTTCAACCCTGCTGGGGTATGCTGTAGTTCTTCAGCCTCTGCTGCTAGTGTGCAGCTCATTCAGCCCTGCTAGTGTGATGCTTTTTCAGCCTGAGCTGGGGTGTGCAGTTCATTCAGCTCTGCTGGGGTGTGCCAGTCATTATGCCCCTGCTAGGTGTCGGGGGCTTTCAGCCTCTGCTTGGGGTGTGCTGTGCTCATTCAGATTCTGCTGGGGTGTGCTGTGTGTGCTCATTCAGCCCCTGCTGGGGTGTGCTGTGCTCATTCAGCCTCTGCTAGTGTGCTGTGCTCTTCAGCCTCTTCTGGGGTGTGCTGTATTTAGCCCCTGCTGGGGTGTGCTGTGCTCTTTGAGCCTCTGGTTAGTGTGTTGTGCTCTCAGCCTTGCTGGCTTGTGCTGTGCTCTTCAGTACTTGTTTGGGTGTGTCTGCCTATTTAGCCTCTGCTGGGGTGTGCCGTGCTCTTTCAGCCTCAAGAATGGGGCTGTGCCCTTCAGCCTCTGCTGGAGTGTGCTGTGCTCATTTAGCCCTGCTAAGATGTGGGCTGTGCTCTTTTCAGCCTCTGCTGGTGTGCTGTGCTCATTCAGCTCTGCTGGGGTGTAAGCAGTTTTTAGCCCTTCTGGGGGTGCTGAGTTCTTTCAGCCTCTGCTGGGGTGTGTTGTGCTCTTTAGCCCTGCTGGGTGTGCTGTGCTCTTTCAGCCTTTGCTGGGTTGTGTTGTGCTCTTTCAGCATTTGCTTGGGTGTGCTGGCTCATTTAGCCTCTGCTGGGTGTGCTGTGCTTATTCAGCCTCTGCCTGGGTGTGCTGTGCCTTTCAGCCCTGCTGGGGTGCAGCTCATTCAGCCTGCCTGGGTGTGCTGAGCTCATTCAGCCTCTGTTGGGATGTGGCCAGCCATTCAGCCTCTTGCCTGGGGTGTGCTGTGCACATCTCGGCTCTGCTGGGATGTGCTAGGCCTTCAGCCCTTCTGGGGTATGTTGTGCTCTTTCAGTCTTCTGTTTAAGTGTGCTATGCTCTTTCAACCTCTGCTGGGATGTGCTGCGCTCTTTCAGCTTTCTGCTGGGGTGTGCTGGTGCTCATTCAGCATCTGCTGGGGTGTGCCGTGCTCTTTTTCAGCCTCCTTTCTGGGGTGTGCTGTGCCTTTTCAGCCTGCGTTGGGTGTGCTGTGCTCTTTCAGCCTGAGCTGGGGTGTGCTGTGCTCATTCAGCTTCTGCTGGGGTGCTGTGCCTATTAGGGCCCCTAAGAAGGTGTGCTGTGTGCTCTTTCAGCTTGCTGGTAAGCAGCTCATTCAGCCTCTGGTAAGATGCTGCGCTCTTCAGCTTCTGCTGGGTGTGCTTTGCTCATTCAGCCTCTGCTGGGTGTGCTGTAGCTCATTAAGCCTCTTCTGGGGTGTGCTGTGCCTTCAGCCTCCTGCTGGGTGTGCTGGTGCCTTTCAGCCTCCTGCTGTGTGCTGTACTTTTAAGCCTTTGCTGGGGTGTGCTGTAAAGCCAGCTCTGGCTGGGGTGTGCTGTGCTCATTTAGCCTCTGCTGGTGTGCTGTGCTCATTCAGCCTCTTCTGGGTGTGCTGTGCTCTTTCAGCCTCTACTAGGGTGTCAGTGCTCATTTAGCCTCTGCTAAGATGTGCTGTGCTCTTTTGTCTCTGCTGGTGTGCTGTGCTCTTCAGCCTCTGCTGAGGTGTGTTGTGCTCTTTCAGCCTTGCCTGGGTGTGCTGTGCTCTTCAGCCTCTGCTGGGGTGTGTCAGCCCATTCAGCCTCTGGGATGGGTTGTGTTGCATTATTCAGCCTCGGGTGTGCTGTTCCTCTTCTGCCTCTGCTGGTGTGCTCTAGTCATTCAGCTTGCTGGTAAAAGTTGTGCTCTTTCAGCCTCTGCTGGGTGTGCCAGCTTTTTCAGCCCTGCTGGTGTGCTGTGCTCATTCATCCTCTGCTGGGATGGCTGTTCTCATTCAGCCTCTGCTGGGCTGTGCTGTACTCTTTTTCAGCCTTTTTGCTGGGGTGGCGTGTTGTGCCTTATGTTATTCAGCTTCTCTGGTGGGGTGTGCTGTGCTCTTTCAGCCTCTTCTGGGGTGTGCTGTGCCTATCTTCAGCCTCTGCTGGGTGTGCTGTGCTCATTAAGCCTCTGCTGGGGTGTGCTGTGCCTATCTCAGCCTCTGCCTAGGTGTGCTGTGCTCATTCAACATCTGCTGGGATGGTGTGCTCTTTTCAGCCCCTGCTGGTGTGCTGTGCTCATCTAGCCTCTGCTTGATGTGCTGTTCTCATTCAGCCTCTGCCTGAGTGTGCTGTGCTCATTCAGCCTCTGCTGGGATGTGATGTGCTCTTTCAGCCTCTCATCCGGTGTGAGCTCTTTCAGCCTCTGCTGGGTGTGCTATGCTCTTCAAACTCTTGCTGGGGTGTGGCTAGCTCATTCAGGTCATAGTGCCAGCTCATTCAGCCTCTTGCTGGGGTGTGATGTGCTTTTAGAGCCTCTTCTGCTTGTTTGTGCTGTGCTCATTCAGCTCCTGGGTTAAGCAGTGCTCATTCAGCCTCTGCTAGGGTGTGCTGTGCTCTTTCAGCCTTTGCTGGGGTGCTGTGCTCATTCAGCCTCTGCTGGGGTTCGGTGCTCAATCAGCCTCTGCTGGGGTGTGCTCTGCTCATTCAGCCTCTGCTGGATAAGCAGTTCTTTTCAGCCTCTGCTGGGGTGTGCTGTGTTCGTTCGGCCTTTTGCTGGTGTGGTGCTGTGCTTTTTTCAACCTGCTGGGGTGTGCTGTGGGCTCATTCATCCTCTGCTGGGTGTGCTGTGCTCATTCAGCCTCTGCTGGGTGTGCTGTGCTCTTTCAGCCTTTGCTGGGGTGTGCTATGCTCATTCAGCCTCTGCTGGGGTGTGCTGTGCTCTTTTAGCCTCTGCTGGGGTGTGCTGTGCTCATTCAGCCTCTGCTGGGGTGTGCTGTGCTCTTCAGCCTCTGCTGGGGTGTGCTGTGCCTCTTTAGCCCTCTGCTGGGTGTGCTGTGCTCATTCAGCCTCTGCTGGGATGTTCTGTGCTCTTTCAGCCTCTGCTGGGGTGTGCTGTGCTCTTTCAGCCTCTGCTGGGATGTGCTGTGCTCATTCAGCCTCTGCCTGGGTGTGCTGTGCTCATTCAGCCTCTGCTGGGATGTGCTGTGCTCTTCAGCCTCTGCCGGGGTGTGCGCTTTTTCAGCCTGGGTGTGCTATGCTCTTTCAACTTCTGCTGGGGTGTGGCTTTCAGCCTCTGCTGGGGTGTATTGTGCTCATTCAGCCCTGCTGGGGTGTGATGTGCTTATTCAGCTCTGCTAAGAGTGATGTGCTCTTTAAGCTTCTGATAGGGTGTGCTGTGCTCAATAAGCTTCTGCTAAGGTGTGCTGTGCTCTTTCAGCCTCTGCTGGGGGTGCTGTGCTCATTCAGCCTCTGCTAAGATACAGCTCTTCAGCCTATGCCGGGGTGTGCTGTGCCCTTTTTCGTCCAGCCTCTGCTGGCGTGCTGTGCCTATTCAGCCTCTGCTGGGGTAAGCAGCTCATTCAGCCTCTGGCTAGTGCTGTGCCTCTTTCAGCCTCTTCTGGGTGTGATGCCTAGCCCTGCTGTGCTCATTAAGCCTCTGCTAAGATGTGCTGTGCTCTTTTCAGCCTTTGCTTGGGTGTGCTGTGCTCTTCAGCCTCTTGATGAGGTGTGCTGGGTCCACTGCCTCTTGCTGGGTGTGTTGTGCCTCTTTTCAGCTCTGCTAAGTGTGTTGTGCTCTTTCAGCCTTTGCTGGTGTGCTGTGCCTATTCAGCCCCTGCTGGGTGTGTTATGCTCTTTTCATCCTCTTCTTGGGTGTGTTCTGTGCTCATTCAGCCTCTGCTGGACAAAGTGCTTTGCTCACTTAGCCTTGCTGGGGTGCCAGCCTCATTCTTGCCCTGCCTGGGTGTGCTGTGCCCCTTTCAGCCTGAGCTGGGGTGCTGTGCTCATTCAGCTTCTGCTGGGGTGCTGTGCCTTATTAGGCCTCTGCTAGGTGTGCTTATGCCTTTCAGCCCTGCTAGTGTGCTGTGCCTTTAAGCTCCTTTGGCTAGTAAAGCAGTTCTTTCAGCTTCTGCTGGGGTGTGCTGTGCTCATTTAGCCCCTGCTGGGTGTGCTGTGCTCTTCAGCCTCTTGCTGAGGTGTGTTGTGCTCATCCAGCTGCTGCCCGGGTGTGCTGTGCTCTTTCAGCCCCTGCTGGGGTGTGCTGTGCCTGTCCAGCCTCTTCTGGCTGTGCCAGCTTATTTAGCCTCCGCTGGTGTGCTGTGCTCTCTGCCCCGCTGGGGTGTGCTGTAGTCATTCAGCCTCTCTGCCAGCTGCTTTCATAGTCGCCTCTGGTTAGTGTGGCTCTGCTTTATCAGCCTCTGCTAAGATGTGCTGTAGCTCATTCAGCCTCTGCTGGGTGTGCTCTGCTCATTCAGCCTCTTGCTGGGGTGTGCTGTGATTTTCAGCCTTTGCTGGGGTGCGTGCTCATTCAGCCTCTGTTGGGGTGTGTTGTGCTCTTTTCCTCTTCTGGGGTGTGTTGTGCTCATTCAGCCTCTGCTGGGATGTGATGGCTCTTTAAGCCTCTGCTGGGGTGTGCTGTGCTCATTCAGCCTCTGCTGGGGTATGCTATGCTCTTTCAGACTCTGCTGGGGTGTGCTGTGCTCATTCAGCCCTGCCGGGGTGTTGTGCCCATTCAGCCCTCTGCTAGGGTGTGTGCTGTGCCTTTCAGACCTGGCTGGGGTGTGTTGTGCTTGTCCAGCCTCTGCTAAGATGTGTTGTGCTCTTTCAGCTCTGCTGGGGGTGTGCTGTGCTCATTCAGCCCCTGCTGGGATGTGTTGTGCTCTTTTCAGCCCTGCTGGGGTGTGCTGTGTCTGTCTGGCATCTGCCGGTGTGGTGCTGAAGCCAGCCTTGCTGGGTGTGCTGTGCTCATTTAGCCTCTGCAATGGGTGCTGTGCTCATTCAGCCTCTGCTGGGGTGTGCTGTGCTCTTTCAGCCTTTGCTGGGGTGTGCTGTGCTCATTCAGCCTCTGCTGGGGTGTGCTGTAATCTTCAGCCTCTTGCTGGGTGTGCTGTGCCCATTCAGCCTGCTGGGATGTGATGTGCTCTTCAGCCTCTGCCGGGGTGTGCTGTGCTCATTAAGCCTCTGCCTGGGTGTGCTGTGCTCATTCAGCTTCTGCTGGGGTGTGTTGCTCTTTCAGCCTCTGACGTGGGTGTGCTGTGCTCATTCAGCCTCTGCTGGATGTGCTGTGCTCATTCAGCCTCTGCTGGGTGTGCTGTGCCCATTCAGCTCTGCTGGGATGCTGGTGCTCTTCAGCCTCTGCTGGGATGCTGTGCTCTTCAGCCTCTGCTGGGGTGTGCTATGCTCTTTCAGCCCCTGGGTGTGCTGTGCTCTTCAGCCTCTGCTGGGTGCTGTGCTCATTCAGCCTCTGCTGGGGTGTGCTGTGTTTTTCAGCCTCTGTTGGGGTGTGCTGTGCTCATTCAGCTTCTGCTGGGTGAGCTGTGCTCAGCCTCAAGTTAGGGTGTGCTGTGCCTTTCAGCCCTGGCTGGGGTGCCAGCTCATTCAGCCTCGCTAAGATGTACAGCTCTTCAGCCTAAGTGTTGGGGTGCTGTGCTCATCTCAGCCTCCACTGGTTGTGCCAGCTTATTTAGCCTCTGGGCTGGGGTGTGCTGTGCTCTTCTGCCTCTGCTGGGGTGTGCTGTAGTCATTCAGCCTCTGCTGGGTGTGCTGTGCTCTTCAGCCTCTGCTGGGGTGTGCTGTGCTTTATCAACCCTCTGCTGGGGTGTGCTGTGCCTGACCATCCCCCGTTAGCAAGGTTGGTGCTCTCTCTAGCCTCTTGCTGGGTCAGTTAGTACCTTTCAGCATTTGCTGGGTGTGCTGTGCCTCATTCAGCCTCTGCTGGGGTGTGTTGTGCTCTTTCAGCCTCTGCTGGATGTGCTGTGCTCATTCAGCCTCTGCTGGGATGCTGATGTGGTTTTAAGCTCTGTTGTAAAATGCAAATTATCTAGCCTCTGCTTGCATGCTATGCTCTTCAAACTCTGCTGGTGTGTTGTGTTCATTCAGCCTCCGCCGGGTGTGTGTGCTACAGTTCATTCAGCCCTGCTAGGGTGTGCTGTGCTCTTTCAGACTCTGCTGGGGTGTGCTGTGCTTATTCAGCCTCTACTGGGCTTCTTCAGCCTCTGCTGGGGTGCTGGTGCCCATTCAGCCCCTCTGCTGATGTGCTGTGCCTTTCAGCCCCCGCTGGGGTGTGCTGTGTCTGTTCGGCATCTGCTGGTGTGTGCTGTGCTTCAGCCTTTTGCTTGGGGTGTAAAAGCTGTGCTTCCATTCATCCCGGGCTGGGTGTACAGCTCATTCAGAAGCCTCTGCTGGGGTGTGTGTGCTGTGCCTTTCAGCCTTTGCTGGGGTGTGCATAGTTCATTCAGCCTCTGCTGTAAGAAGCCTTTCAGCCTCTGCTGGGTGTAAGCAGCTCATTCAGCCTCTGCTGGGATGTGCTATGCTCTTTCAGCCTCTGCTGGCTGTGCTTGGTGCCTTATTGCTCTGCCTGGGTGCTGTGCCATTCAGCCCTGCTGGGATGCCAAGTTGTTTGCTCTTCAGCCTCTGACTGGGTGTGCTGTGCCCATTCAGCCTCTGCTGGGATGTGCTGTGCTCATTCAGCCTCCGCTTTTTGTGTGTTGTGCTCATTCAGCCCTGCTGGGATGTGCTGTGCTCTTCAGCCTCTGCTGGGGATGTGCTGTGCTCTTCAGCCTCTGCTTGGGGTGTGCCATGCTCTTCAACCTCTGCTGGGTGTGCTGTGCCTTCAGCCTCTGCTGGGGTGTCATGCTCATTCAGCCTCTGTTGGGGTGTGATGTGCTTCTTCAGCCTCTGCTGGGGTGTGTTGTGCTCATTCAGCTCTGCTGGGGTGTGTTGTGCTCATTAAGCCTCTGCTAGTGCTGTGCTCTTTCAGCCCTGGCTGGGGTGTGCTGTGCCTATTCAGCCTCAGCGGAGGCTGTGCCCTTCCAGCCCATGCTGGAGTGCCTGTGCCTATCTCAGCCTCCCTGCTGGGTGTGCTGTGCTCTTCAGCCTCCTTTTCTGGGGTGTGCTGTGCTCTTCAGCCTCTGCTTGGGGTTTGCGCTCATTCAGCCACTGTTGGGGTGTGCTGTGCTCTCTTGCCTTTGCTGGGGTATGCGT
Source organism: Trachelipus rathkii (assembly GCA_015478945.1). Classification (NCBI taxonomy): domain Eukaryota; kingdom Metazoa; phylum Arthropoda; class Malacostraca; order Isopoda; family Trachelipodidae; genus Trachelipus; species Trachelipus rathkii. The sequence goes on along the minus strand of JABUQX010106714.1, from coordinate 1,311 downwards.
CTTTTCAGCTTCTGCTGGATTGTGCAGCTTAATCAGCCTCTGCTGGTTTGTGTTGTACTTCTTCAGCCTGGCCTGGGTGTGCTATGCCTTCAGCCTCTGCTGGGGTTTGCTGTGCTATTTCAGCCTCTGCTGGGGTGTGCTGTGCTCATCTCAGCCTCTGCTGGGGTGTGCTGAGCTCTTTTAGCCCTCTGCTGAGGTGTGTTGTGCTCTTTCAGCTCCCTGCTGGGGTGTGGCAGCAGCTCATTCAGCCTCTGCCAAGATGTGTTGTGCTCTTTACGCTCTGCTGGGGTGTGCTGTGCCTTATTCAGCCTCTGCTGGAGTGTGCTGTGCTCTTCAGCTTCTTCTAGGTGTGCTGTGCTCCCTTTAGTCTCTGCTTGGGGTGTGCTTGTGCTAATTTTAGCCTCTGGCTAAGATGTGCTTTTGCTCCTTCAGCCTCTGCTGGGGTGTGTTGTGCTCTTCAGCTTCTGCTGGGTGTGCTGTGCTCATTTAGCCTGCTGGGGTGTGTGCTGTGCCCTTCAGCCTTTGCTGAGGTGTGCTGTGCTCATTCAGCCGCTGCCCGGGTGTGCTGTGCTCTTCAGCCCTGCTGGGTGTGTGCTGTGCTCATTCAGCCTCTGCTGGGTTGTGCTATGCTTATTCAGCCTCTGGGTGTGCTGTGCCTTTCTGCCCCTGCTGAGGGTTGGTAGTCATTCAGCCTCTGCTAGTTTGCTGTGCTCTTTCAGCCTCTGCTGGGGTGTGTTAGCTTTATCAGCCCTCTCTGCTGGTGTGCTGTGCTCTTCTGCCCTGCTGGGGTGTGCTGTAGTCATTCAGCCTCTGCTGGGTTTGCTGTGCTCTTCAGCCTCTGCTGGGTGTGTTGTGCTATCAGCCTCTGCTGGGGTGTGCTGTGCCCATTCATCCCTCTTGCTAGGTGTGTTGTGCTCTTCAGCCTCTTGCTGGCTGTGTTGTACCTTTCAGCCCCTTTGCTGGGGTAAGCAGTCATTCAGCTCCCCACTGGGGTGCTGTGCTCTTTCAGCTCTTCTGGGATGTGCTGTGCTCATTCAGCCTCTGCTGGGATGTGATGTGCCTTTAAGCCTCTGCTGGGGTGTGCTGTGCCTATTCAGCCTCTGCTGGGGTATGCTATGCTCTTTCAGCCTCTGCTGCTGGGGTGTGCTGTGTTCATTCAGCCTCTGCTGGGGTGTGCTGTGCTCATTCAGCCTCTGCTAGGTGTGCTGTGCTCTTCAGACTCTGCTGGTGGAAGTGGCGCACGAAACGCGAAAGCGTTTCACGATAATGTGCGAAACGGTTAAACACCCAATCTAATGAACGAAGTACAAC
>JABUQX010106713.1:0-34946 GCA_015478945.1 Trachelipus rathkii | reverse complement strand
GTCCAGATATGAAATTAGCTAGCCATTTTTTATAATTATTAGGGAAGGTGGAGTTTCGGATTTTTTGGATGAGAATGTGTCTGGGTACTGTGTTGAATGCTTTACTGATGTCTATGGCTAGTAGTATTGTTCTGTGGGAAGGAGTTTTGTTTAAGCTGTTTATAATGTTTTGTGTGATGTTTGTTAGAGCTGTTGCGGTGGAGTGATTTTTTGAAGCTGTGTTGGTGGGTTTGGTGGGTTGGGGAGTGAAAGTGTGGCTGGATTTTGGTGAGAATGATCCTCTATAAGTTTGCACAGGGAGGAGAGGAGGGATATGGGTCGATATGAAGAGTGGAGGTTGGGGTCTTTCCTGGGTTTTAATTTGGGTATGATTAATGCTTTTTTTCCAGTTTTTGTTTGTAGTTGAGTGACCAGGATTTGTTGAAAATATTTGTAATGGATGAAATAGCAGTTGGACCAAGGTCGTTTAATGTGTAGGTTAAATGTTTCTTCATCTACTTTTAATTCTTTTATTAAGGTTTTTGATAAGGGAGGAATTTTTTGATGGGGTAGGGGGGGGGGGGGGGGTTGGAATTGATTTCTAATTTTGTTTTTTTGAGATTGCATGTTATTTTTCTATTATTTGGGTGTGTGGGTTTGTTGGAGATTTTGGAGTAGTGTTGTGCAATATATATGGTGTATTATATATATTATATATATATAAAGTAATCTAAAATTGTCAATATAAAAAGAAGTTATATAGATATATATATATATATATATATATATATTATATATAATATATAATATATGGTGTTATAATATATATTATATATATATATATATTATATATATATATATATATATATATAATATATATATATATATATATAATATATAATAGGTGTATATATATATAATATATTATATATATTATATATATATATATATAATATTATTATATATATCAACATATTTCTTATATATATATTACAATATACAATCCAAATCAATATATATATATATAATATATTGTGTTAATATATATATTACTAAAAATAAAATTTAAAGGTTTTTCTTCATGCTTGTTGTGCACCCCAGTTTGAAAACCACTGGTCTAGAGTATAAACTTTGTTTGAAATCAGTTTTAGTTTTGCTTGTGTTTGTTTCTTCCTCACTCCCCCCTTCTGGTAGTGTCCATTTGGAATTTGTTTCTTCACCCCCCCCCCAAGTTTTTTTAAATAACATTTATTAAATCTTCCCTTGAGGGTGAAATGGAGTCTTTAATAGCATCAAATGTTGCTTAAATCAATTCTCCCGTCGCTCATAATTTTTCTCATTAAATAAGTTATTTACCAAAACTCTATTTTCCATTACTTGGGTCTGCAAAAAATATAATATAAATAATATATATATTATATATATATTTATATATATATATATATTAATATTATATAATAATATAATATATATTATATATATAAATCTTACTATATATATAATATATATTATATATTATATTGTGAAAAATTATTATGAAATTGTAACATTTTTCGTCATTAAATATTAAACCTCAGTAAAAATAAATCACAGTAAAATTTCGTACTTAATATTTTGCAGTAATATTATCTACCGCACCAGGTCACATGACAACGCAGTCAGTATTGAATTTTCCATATTTAACAGTATGGCCGTCTTCGTATTAGTCAACACGTATTCGTGTATTGTGTTTACTCAGTCAGTATTTCTGCTAGTAACCTGTCAGTATAAAACTAGTATTGTGTATTATGTATTTAAAATACACTCCGTTTAGTTATTTAAAGTGAAAGATAAACAATAAGTGTCTTTTCTTTTTATTAATGTTAATTAAGATTGATCACGGCAGTTTTTCAAATAAGTTATGCACTCGATACGCTTCTTTAAAGACGGTTAGTTAACTTGTATAAAGTTAAGTTAATTAAAGTAGGATTAAAGAGTCTTTAAAATGAGAGGAAACCTTTCAACAACTTTGGAATTCCTTCCGTAATAATTAACATACATCTTTGTCATAATAACTTGTTTATTTTAATGATATTTAAAGTACTTGTTCTCCAAAAGAGTATTAGGAAGGCCTTCAATCGTTTACTCTAATAACTCTAATGAAACTGGAAATACATATACAAATGTTAAAGTAAATATAGTTTCTCTATTTACAATAATATAGTACTTTAGTGTAAAAAACTAAAAATAGTCTGGTGGCGTCAAAAGCCTCTTTTATAAGATTATGCAAATATAAATTTTTGAATATATTGAAAGGGTTTTGCGATTTATGCGATCGCTTTACTTAATTTAAAAAGATTACTTCAAAACCTTAGACATTGAAAATTTTGTTATAAAAAAAACCCTTAACATTTTAACATTTCTTCAAGTGCATAATTTGAAAAGTTATTTAATTAATTAATTGAACAAGTGCTTTAATTAAAAGTGAAACTTTAATAAAAATTTAAACTTGTGTAGAAACTTAAATGTTATTAAATCAAAGTTCTGCGCATGCGTTAAATGTGGCGCAATAAATTGAATCACGTGTTCAAAATGGTAGGGAATTCCATTGGTATTGAAAGGTTTTTGTAAATAGTCTTTTTATAGTAATAGGATAATCGATTTTAATATTGCTATATTATTTCAATAATCGTTATTTATAATATCATTCTTCCAAATAATCGATATTTTTGTGATATCGATTATAATATCATAGTTTTAATAATCGATATTTTTGTGATATCGATTAAAATATCATACTTTAAATAATCGATATTCAGTATATTGTTGTCATTGTGTTATTAATAATGTAAATTAATTTTGACCGCATTATTGAAGCTTATTTGTAATAAAATATAATTCATATCTAATGATTAATGTTTTGTAATATAAACAAGCAGGTGTTTGGCGTTTTCCTTGAAATATTTGGTAATTTAAATGCCAAATGAAAAATATGTTGTAATCATAGGCTACCCTAGACTGAAATTCAGTTTTTGACAAAAGTTTTTTGAAAGCCTAGGGTAGTTGTAGGCCTAAATATTTTTTGATTCATATTGGTGATACAATATCATCAGGTTATTTAAAGACAATATTTAGAATTAGCATTTTGAACAAAAATGGACAAATTTATCAAATTTAAAAAGTTGAGGTCTAATATAAAGACTCGCATTACTAAAATAATAAATAAATTAAATGAATTGAAAACTAATGACAGTTTAGGTATTATTTTTTGCAATCTCAGCTGCTGTTGCTAATAATTTGATGTTAAATCATGAGAATTAAAGAATACATTTTGTGTTTTGATGGAATCTGAACTTGAAGGCCTAAATATGGACTCTGAAATAGAAAGTCAAAATGATTATTATTTAGAATTAGAAATTAAATTAAGTGTTTTTAATGAATTTATTTTAAGTAAAGAGACTGTTAAAACAGAGCCTAATATTTCTGATAGTTTTGTGGAAGCCTTTAATAACATTGATCACACTACTAATGTAAAATTGCCCACAATGAGTTGTTCTATTTTTGATGGAAATTTAAATAAAATTAGTTTTCAAGTTTTTTTTAAATCAGTTTATGAATATTGTTGGACATAACCCTAAACTTAATGATTCTGTTAAATTTATGTACCTTTTAAGTTTTTTGAGGGACTATCCTTTAAGTATTGTCTCACATTTATCAATCATACCTGAACATTATAAAGTAGCATTAGAATTGTTGAAAGCTGAATATTTGGATGTAACAACTATAACAAATGACTTGTTTGCCTCTTTGATAGCTATTAATATAGAATCCAAATATGATAAAGATTTTTTATCCTTAAAAATGCATTAAATAAAATCAGGGCTATTATTTACGATCTTAAAGTGCATAAATTGGATTTTACCATCACAAAGAGTCCAGGCTGTTGTTTGTTGTCACATATAGTAGTAAAAACTACCTAAAGTATTTTTGAAGGACCTGATAAGAAAAGTAGGGCACAATTATCCTGATATTAATGAAATTCTTGACAATTATCAGGATATAGTTAAAACCTTAATTAGTACTAGTTCTTCCTCAGAAAGAACAGTAAGTGCCAAACTCAAAAAGCAAAAATACACTTGTTACTACTCAAAAAGAAAAAACATCTCAAAATAATGCTACAAGTAAACAACATTCTTTGGCAAATTTTCAAACCTCGAGTAAAGTAAAAGAGGTTGAAAAAAGTGTAAATTATGTTCTGGGCCTCATTCTTTAGGACTTTGTCCTGTGTATAGCAATTTTGAAGGCAAAATTAATAGAGTTAAAGAGTTGGGGTTATGCGAAAAGTGTGCTGGCAATCATCCACAAGCACAATGTTTTGGTAATAATAATAAAATGAGGTTTCCGTGTAAATGTGGAAGTAGATCACACATACAACCATTGTGTAATGTAAATAGTGAGGTTGTAAATACAACGACCAATCATTGCATAACTTTTCATCAAAGTTTAGAGAATGAATATATACCGCCTACCACTTCTTTAAATATGGTTTTCAATGGTAAAGAAAAGCTTTCAGATGTTTAATCGATACAGCTTCAAGTAGGTCTTATATATCAAGAGAAGCTGCTGAAAAGCTAATAACTAATATAAATAGTCTTTCTATAATAGAATATGAGGTTCAAACTTTCATTGGTTCTAAAATTAAAAGTTTTCATCAAACATTAATTGGTGTAAGAGTTTTTAAAAGAATAGTTTTCATTCCTTTTCTAATAGATGATGAATTAAATATAAATTATAAAGTAGATGGCATTCCTGATATTAAAAATATGAAACGTAATGGTTTAAAATTTGCAGACAATAATTTTAATAATCCTAATGTAAATAGTCATATTAAAATAGATGTTTTGCTTGGAATAGAAATAATAGACTTGTTTCCATCCTTTCAGACTGTAACTTTTGCAAGTGGTCATTGTTTGCATATTGGCAACAATAAATTTAATTCAAAATATGGTAATATTTTTATAATTTTAAGTGAGAACAGATTGTACGTTTGGTTGAAAACAGAAAAAGTAATAAAGTTAGTATTCATAACCTCGTCAAAGTTGAAAACAACATATGCCATAATCCTATAAAATGATTCTAAAATTAATAAAGAAGGCTGAATACACAGTGTATTTCGTGTTAGACATCCAAAGTTTTTTAACCCATTGACAATTTTATTGATTCAGATATTGACAATGGTTTGGAAAATCTGTTTAGCCTGAATCCTTTGGTTATCAAGCAGGATCGAAGACATTCTGAACACTGTAGATAAATGTCAAGTGCAATTATTTAATCAGATATGATTTTCAAAGACAACCATTATCATGTAAGCCTTCCTTGGAATGTTGACATATTAGATTAGTCTTCCCTAACAATTTTAAAATATTTTAAACATCGCTAAACAATATTTTTAATAAATTAATAAGTAAATACAATAAGGTCTTTGAAGATCAAAAATTGAATGATAGAATAAATTGAAAAAGTAATATCAATTTTAATGATGTCAGATATTAGTAAATATAATTCATTCCTCATCGACCTATAATAAGGCAAACGGAACAAGTAACCACTAAAAGACCAGTTTTTAATTGTTCCTTTAAAAGTAATAAAACTCTTCCATCTTTGATTGAGGCTGCTTACAGTGGTTATGACCTTATGAATTCACTTTTAAAACTACTACTTGTGTTCAGAAGAATCGTACTGTTGTGAATAAGCGATGTAATTGGCGTTTTGATGATAAGGTAAAAGATGAAGTGGACATGGAATAGGTTCACTTTTCTTGGGTTTAATAACAGGCAACTAGAAAGCCTTATAGGTACCTACTTTAACTATTTGGGTTTACATCTTCCCCATTTATCTTGCATTATATTATGAAATATCATGCTTCTAAGTATCCACATGATAGATGTACTGAAATATTATCCTCAGGCTTCTATGTGATAATTTAATATTTACAAGCATGCAAGAAGAAAGTGAGATAGTAGGTATATATCATCAATGTAAGAAACGAATGGAAGAAGGGGGTTTTATCTTGAGATCTTGGAATAGCAACTCGGATGCTTTGCGTGTTAAGTTCAAGGAAGAAAACTCCTTTGTAGAGCATTCTAGTTGTTATGAAAAGATCTTGGGATATAGTTTCAATGTAAAAGTGACTGTGTGCATATCAATAAAGTAGAATATCTGGTGAGTATTTCAACTAAGCTCCAATTTTTTTCTGAGATTTCCAAGCTGTTCGACCCTCTTAACTTTGCTCTTCTTATTTTATTTAAGGGTAAATTGTTGATGAGACAAGTGTGGCAGCATAATTTGGCTTGGGATGAAAGAGTGCCTGATGAGATACTAAAAGAGTGGTATAAACTACGCAATGACTGTCGACATCTTGATACGATAGCAATACCTAGCATGGCTCTACCTGAAGGAAATAAGTATGGCCTACATCTTTTTGTGTCAGTTTTGATAGTGTTTATGGTTTTGTATGTATGTTATGGAGTGGATGATAATAGTAAAAGCTTCTTTATATTTGCTAAAGCCAAGGTAGCTCCTGCCAATAGGCCTAGGGAGTTAAGTATTCCTTCCCTGGAGCTAATGGGGGTTATTTTGGCCTTAAAATGCTTACCCAATATTACTGGAGCATACAGTAATATTTTATTTGGAATTCATTAATATTACAGTGGATTCACAGTAGTTTTGAGCCTGTTATTAACCAGACAAACCAAAGTAAATCTAAGTTTTTAAAAAATAGAATAAATGAAATGGATGGCTTAATTACTTCCATCAGTAAGAAGTACAAAGTAAATGTGTACTATAAATATGTAAATACAGAAAATCCTTGTGATTTTTTAACTAGGGGTTTAACTTTTAAAAAATACAAAAGAAATATTTGCTCTTTGGTATCATGGTCCTGTTTGGCTCACAATAATTTGGGATAGTGGCCAAGGTATCCATTGTGAGTGTACCACCAAGAATCTTTACTTATTAATCGATAAATGTAAAATATATCAGTCAGTAACAATGTATTAGTATTTTAGAATGTAAGTAAATATTCATGCTATAGAAAAGTTTAAGAATCACTGCCTGGATTTTTAAATGGCTTAGTAAAATTAAAGTAAATGTAGATTACCAGCAAAAGTCTGTAAGGTATTGGCTTAAAATAAATCAAATTCAATCCTTTGCTAATGAAATTAATTTTTTAAATGAATATAAACAGAAGGTAAAAGTAACTTCCTTGAAAGACTCAGAAATTCCTCCCTTAGTTTTGAACTTAAATCTTTTCCTTGACGAGAAAGGCTATTTGAGAAGTAAGGGCAGGATTAATAAGCTCTTCTTATTAGCTATGAACAAGCTAATCCCATATTAATGGGAAGAAATCATGGCTTTACATTGCTATTTATTAAATATGCCCATGAGCAAGTAAAGCACCTTGGCATTGGTACTACTCTTAATTACATCAGAAATCAAGGTGTGTGGATACCTAAGGGTAGAGCTGCAGTAAGATCTGTTTTATTAGAGTGCATTACATGCAAGAAGTACAATGCTCTTTCTTACAGGTATACCCACGTTTCACTGACATACCTAGAACACACATGAATCTTATAAAACCTTACCAACACACAGGTATTGATTTCACCTCTCATGTATATGTCAAAAACAACACCTCAAAGTTAGAGAAAATGTACATCTTAATTTTCACTTGCTTAAACATCAGAGCTGTACACTTAGAAGAACTAGTACCCTCTATGAACACCTCTGACTTTCTGTTAGCCTTCAAAAGGTTTTGTAACAAATTTAGTATACCATCGTACATATATAGTGACAATGCATTATATTTTAATAAAGGTTTGTGCAATTAATAGAGATCTTTAATACCAATGCTTAAAGGAGGGTTTTGATAAAATCAGATCAACATGTAAAATTAACCTTCTTTTTCCATGGCAAGGTAGCTTGGGAAAAGGTGATAAAAGTTATGAAACAGTGTCTGGTATAAGCTGTTGGAAAAGAGTAAAGTTAACCTATTTTGAAGCTCTTACCACTCACTCTATCTTGAACAATAAAATGCCAATCAATTTCCAGACCCCTAACCTATAGAGCTGTACCTCTGAGTTGGAGGCAATAACGCCAAATTTTTTTTTGAAAGTAATGTTATAGTAATTTAATATTTAAAAGTAAATTTTGATATAGAATATCAGATGGGCAGTGCACCCAACAAGGAGGTACTGGATTCTACCCTTATAAAACAAAATGAACTCTATGAAGAGTTCAGGTGTTTGTGGCATGAGGAATATCTCCTAAGTCTCCGGGAACGGTCTAGACACTTGTTTCAGGATATTTGGGAAGATAAAGTAAAAGTGGGTGATGTAGTGCTAATAAAAGACATCAATAAAACTCGTCCATTTTTGAAATTGGGTAGGGTGTTGGATGTTTTAATGGGTCACGATAATAGCATCAGATCAGTAATATTAAAAACCGGTTCTGGTGAAGTAGGGTTGCATTCCATCAGCAACCTTTACCCCCTCGAATTAAATACAGGAGGTGGTAGTTTGCATAATGTATCAAATGTAACACCTGTACCTACAACACCTGTACAGGATGACAACAGCGACAGACCTGGTCCATCTGGAGTAAATAACAATAGTAAAGCCAATAATAAAAGACCTATGAGAAAACTGCTCTTAAACAGAGGCAGTTTATGCAAGCCAATTTAGCTGATCTATAATAATATAAATTGCATAAATAAATTAGTAAAATGAGGTTTAAGGTAATATTAAGTTAGATTTAGGGTAATTTTAAGGTAGATTTAAGGTTTTAAGTAAAAAGAAAAAAGTAAAAAAAATATATTTTTTTAAATAATGAAATAAACAAATTAAGGGAAACGTAAGAACACAGCTTAAGTAAACACAAAAGGTATTGTACTGCTTTCTTTTGAAGCAATCCTCTGCCCGGAGTGTGTGAAAAATTATTCATGAAAATGTATATTTTTAGTCATTAATATTAGACTACAGTAATAATAAAATTACAGTAAAATTTCGACTTAAATATTGCAGTGATATTCATCCGCCAGGTCACATGACACCAACGCGGTCATATATGATTTCCAGTAATTTGAACATATGCGTTCTGACGTACTTACGTTAACACGTATTGTGTACCAGTGCAGCATTCTGCTAGTAATCTGTCTGTAAAGGAACTAGTAATTGTGTATTCTAGTATTTAAAATATCTCCGTTTAGTAAATTTTAAAAGTGAAAAGATAAACAAATAAGTGGTCTTTTTTCTTTTTATTAATGTTAATTAAATTGATCACGGCAGTTTTTAATAACAGTTATGCCACTTCGATCACAGCTTCTTTAAGATGGTTAAAGTTAACTTGTATAAAGTTTAATTTAAAAAGTAAGGATTAACGAGTCCTTTAAAAATGAGAGGAAACCCTTTCAAACACCTTTGGAAATTCCTATCCGTAATAATTAATCATCATCTTGTCATAATAACTGTCTATTTAATGATAATTTAAGTAATTGTTCTCCAAAAGAGTATTTAGGAAGGCCTTCCAATCGTTTACTCTAATAACTCTAATGAAACTGGAAATATGTATCAAGACAATTATTAAGTAATATAGTTCTCTATTTTAAATATATATTATAGTACTTTAGTGTAAAAAAACTAAAAATAGTCTGGTTGGCGTCAAGAGCCTCTTATCGAAAATTATGCGAAAATATAATTTTTGATAAATAATATCAGAGGGTACCGCAACTTTTTTGATAGTCGCAAATTCGATAACTTTTGCTGGACATTCCCATTTTTTTCTGTTTCGCAGTCGCTATCGCAATTCAAATATGTTTTTCTGTTTTGGCAGTCCCGCTAAAAAATTATGCATTCTGCAACTTTTTGTGCTTAACAACCAGCCCTCTATCGCAAATCGGCTAATTCCATTAGCTAATATAATTTTTTTTTTCCACTAATTAAAGTCTGCTAACAGTCTACTACCTTTATTGGTAGACAAAAAATTCTATCCAAATTCTATCATTCTCTATTTAAATATTTTGTACTTTTTTTTTTTTTTTTTTAGACAAAGAAAAATTAACAAAATTAATTATTACAACTAAAACCTTAACACCGTTTTGTTGAAGTTATCACTAAGTTTTATCCAAGAGCAAATCTAATCTCCGTTCTTTTCCTATGAGAATGGAAATTTCCTTCATTTGGTTTTCCTTTTCTTTCGTTTTTTTTCTTTTCCTTCATCAAATTTTTTTATTACTAATATGGAACACCCTCACAACAATTTTTTTATACTTCAGTAAAGATTAAATAATGATGAGTTACCCATTGTATTGAAAAAGCATTTGAGAACCAGCTCTGAAGATCAAGAAAGAAAAAAAATCAACCAATTTTTTTTTTTCTTTTTTAAAACCAAATATCATTATAAAAAATATTTTAAACCATTTATTTTTTTCTTTTTTTCTTTTTTTTTAATTGGATTAAAGCCAAATATTATGAATTAAAATTTCTTTTAAAGAAAGAATCGTAATCTCAGCGACCATTTTTTTTAATAGCCGACTTTATAGCCTATTGCATTAGGAACAATTTTCGTATCTCTCATCCATTCCCATTCTGAAGAAAGATTAGAGAACCTTCTATAAGATTCGAGAGTCTTAACATTGGCGCTTCATTTGGTTTATTCAATTCTTTTTTCCCTTTATTTTTCGTGTTCCATTTTACTAAATTTATTTCAATACTTCCTAAATCAGTTCTAACCCATTTCCAATTGATACATATTAAATTTTTAATTTTTTTTACTAGTTAGCCTATCAAGGTACCTATTTATTTTTTTTTTTTTTTATTAAAAATACAGTATAAGAAACAATTGTATTATACATCTCTATTTCCCATTCTTGAAATCTTTCTTCACTTTCCAGAATTATCCATAAGATCCATTTTACTGTCAGTTGGTTGCAATCTTTCATGGTGGAGACATAACATTTTTGAGCAAAAAGAGTGAATAACAACGTAAATTTTTGGGAAAAAAAATAAGTTTTATAATTAATTATATTTTTTTCAAACAAGTGCTTGCTATTAAAAATTTTTGGTACCCCCCCTTTTTACTTCGCCATTTAGACATTTGGTAAGTTTTTCAATATATTATATATATATGGTATATAAATATATATATATAATATATTATATATTATTAATATATATTATATATATATATATATTATATATATATATATACCGGGTAAAACCGGGGGACAATTCGGTCCACGTGGGGCTATTCGGACCCATGTGGGGCAATTCAGTCCATGTGGCTCAAAATAGCCTATACGATGTAAAATATATCTTTAAAGATGTAAAATAATGCGGTTTTATGTCTTAGGTATTAATTTTTTATGAAACCTTTAATTTAAGTCCATTAATTTTGTGATTTTTTTTTTTTTCTGAGCACTATAAAATCGGGTAAATTTTAGGCTTATTGCTAAGAATCATACAGGTCAAAATAATTGTACTACATTATTGGTACCAAGATATAGTACTTAAAAATAGTTCATAACCTTAATGTAATCGTTGGAGTCATTCAGGCAAGAGATAAATATGTTTTATTATAAAATTATAACATGGGGCAATTCGGTCCAGGTTTAAAATTTGCGTGGGGCAATTCGGTCCACATTGAAATCTTCATTAAATTAAATTTTTTTAAATACTCTTTTAAAAAAATGTCCCGAAATAATGTTTAAAATAATTTTTACACTTTTACAGCAAGATAGGAAGGTAAAGTTTTCCACATAGGCCCAATTAACTTGTACAATTTTTTTCATGCAAGATAGTTCACACTTACGCAAAAGTAACACGGCTGGATACAAAGGATATTCTGATGATGATGTTGCCAGACCCTTAAGGCCGTTTTCGTTCTTGCATTGGTTATTACGAAACGTAATATGCCTAAAATGGCTCGAGTTTGCATTCGTTTTTGGTCAAACAGCGTTGCGTTCGTTTTGTCAAACCAGCGCAAAATCGTAAAAGAAACGCTCACCAAACGTAAAGAAATTTCTTTAATTCTGTGCAATATAAAATAAAAAAGAATTGCACCCTTACAGATTAATTACATTACAGTTCGTTTTTGTCAAACAGCGCAAAATCGTAAAAAAACGCTCATCAAAACGTAAGGAATTTAATTAATTCTGTAAAGTTGCAATACAAAAGAATTAACGGAATTCCTTACGTTGGTGAGCATTTTTTTAGCGATTTTGCGGTTGCAACAAAAACGAACGGAAACTCGAACATTTTATTAGTTTTTTAACCCAATTTTCTTAAAATAATATTGTAATACCATTATGTTAAAAAATGAAAACGCTTGAGCTTGCCTTCATTTTTGTCAAACAGCGTTTGCGTTCATTTTTGTCAAAACATACGCAAATCTTAAAAAAAACGCTCCACAACGTAAAGAATTTCCTGTAATTCTGTATAATACAGAACAAAAAAGAATAGCAACCTTACAGATTAAGGAATTCCTTACGTTAGCGAGCCTCATTTTTTAGTTTGCGTTTGACAAATAAACGAACGCAACTCAGAACATTTTATAGTTTTCGAACCAATTTCTTAAAATAATATTGTACTTGTTTTAAAATTGAATACATTTCAAATAATCCTTTATCAAAATAAACACTTTTCTTGAACTAGGGATTTGAAAATTGAAGTGGACCGAAATTCCCCCCCCCCAAAATCATGGGGCAATTCGGTCCCACGTACTATCGGCTTTCTAACATTAATTCCTATATTAATATATACAAATCAATTATACTAATTTGCTCTAAGGATAATATTTAACATATAAAAAATTTTTTCAAAATTAAAAAAATAAATCTCCATAAACCCTAAGCATTTTGAGTACCCCTGATTTTGGACCGAATTGCCCCGTTTTAAACGGTATCTATATATATTATATATATAATATATATATATATATTATATATAATATATATATATATATATATATATATATATATATATATATATTAATATATATAATATATATGTGTGTGTGGTGTGAATATAATATATATATATATATTATATTTATATATATATATATATATATTATCTATATATATCTATATATATAATATATAAATATAATAATATATATATATATATATTGTGTGTTGTGTGTGTGCATGTGTATGTAAGGTGAAACATAACCATTTTTGTATGCGTGAAGCATAACGGCAATGCACTCTATGGTGCAACTCAGAAAATAATAATAATAATGAATAATAATAATAATAAATAATAATAACTAGGAAAAAATGATGGAATGATGATATGATAACATGTAATAATAATATAATAATAATAATAATATATATAATAATAATAATAAATAATAATGATAATAATAATAATAATAAATAACAATTAATTCCCCATGAATTATTTATTTTGCACAATTTTGTACTTTTAAAGTAAATTTTTTTTTTTGTTCACAAGAATCTTAAAAATACGGTTCTTTCTCCTTTTTTTTCCAGATTAAATTATAGTATAAAATCTTTGTTGTTATTATTTTTTAATAACTTTAAAAGTCCGTTAACTTTAAAATGTTCCTTTCAATTGCTGGTTTCATAATAATAATGCGTTCGATGCATGATAAACCCTAAAATACAAATATGGGTATAAACACCATGTTAATTGGTAGAAGAGACTGTCTGGTATTTTTTAAGGAAGTTTTATAGCAATTCTAACACCCATAACTTTAATTTCTTTTTTTTCATTTTACCATTCTGAACATGCACAGCAGAAAAATCTCTGTTTTCTTAATAAAAATTCCTTCACTTGATGGCCACGCCAATACCTTTTACATTTTTTTTCATTTTTTTTGGGGGGGGGGGAGGGGAAATGATTTTATTTCAAGTTTTTTTGGTCTTTCAAATAAAATTCTATTTTTTTTCTTTACTTTTTTTGGGAAGAAATTAATTTGGAGAAATGTTATTTCCTTTTATTTTCTTTAATTTTTGGGAGGAACTAATTAATTTGAGGAAAGTGAAGTTATTTTTTTCAACCCCCTTTAACCATCTCATTTCTAGATATACAAATTAATTGGGAGAGCATATTTTTTTTGCATTTTTTTTTTTCCTTTAACTCTTGACACGTCTAGATTATAGTTTTGTTTCCTTTCCCTTTTTTTAAAGGTGTAGTATAATTACCAATGGTGTACAGTCCAAGATAAATGCCAATTAAAATGTTGATGATCAAGGTGGCCTTTCCTTTAAACTCCTCCAAATTCCTACTAAAAAAAGACAGGAGGGAAACTGGCCGATCTTGACAGTGTAACTGAAGTCCTAACTCATCCCCGTTTGGAAAAAAAAGGAAGAAAAAGGATGTTCCTCCCACACCAATCTGTTTATTCCGGCACAAGAGCGATAGCAAATCCGGATAGTAACCGAAAAAGAAAAAAAAATTTTTTTTTTTTTTTAATTAACTACCCAATAACTACTATCCAAAATGACAAATGGAACTGGTGATCACATGGGCACTTCTACTTCTGCACCTACACAGGCCATACAAACCATCACCACTATTGCTCAGGTCACAAAGCCTGAACTCTTATTGACGGGGCGAATAAATGGAGTCTGGGTAGGTCCAACCCTGACCCAATGTAAGAGTAATTTGAAAGAAAACATTACCCCAAAAGTGCCAATCAGAAGCAGCTAAATTAGCTCAGGCTATAGACGCAAGATCACCAACAATCCTACATGCTGAAGTTAGGAAAAATACTGAACGCAAAACATAAATAACATTTCAAACAATCCACCTTGGAGTTCTCGAAGTCCTCCAAGAATATATTTTTCCTGATGAACCCCTCAACTTATTCCAAGACAGGACTAGAATTTATAAGTTCCGATGGAACGAATCTGACTCCCTCTCCTCCGCCATTTTGCATTTAAACAGTCTTTACGAGGACTTTTTCACTACCATTGCCCAATTAGACGACAACTTACAGCCCACTACAAAAATAGTAAATGCTTTAACCATCTCCATATTATATATATATAAGTTTTACCCTGGTTTTTAGAATGATAGCAGACTTTCAAAAATATTATGAATACAAACTACCTGTTTCCTCTCAATCCGCCAAATACTTACAAAATCTGAGGTAGACTTAACATCCCCTAAAAAACCCTACTGTTGCTAATGTTCATTTAAATAAGGCACAAACTCCTACTTATAGACGAACAACTTCCCATAATCAGGTTTTGCAAAGACCCACTGCAAACAATAAGAAAATTTATCCCCAATCCAATCAAAGAAAATATAATCATACTCCAACATTTCCTCATGCACAGGAAATAGTGTGTTACCACTGTGAAAGAGGAATGCACCAGACTAAAGAATCCTTTCAACCTCCTTTCCCGTTCTTCTCTGCAACAAATCACACCGCCGGGGATCCACCCCAATGCCAGAATTCCAGATGGAACCCTCATGACAAAAATACCCCCATAAAGGAACGCCCAATAACTCATATCATGAAACAAGCCATTTTAAATAACACTTGGACTAGCTCAGGCATTCATCAGCAAAATTATGGGAATACGCCCAAGGCTCCCCAACAAGGTTCAGCCCCTACTAATTATCCAAATTACAGAAGACCTGTCCCCTCAAATCAACAACGATCTTCCTATACGAGAATGGCCCAAGTCCAAGACAATGTTCCCTATTACTATAATGATCCTCAAGAACGATATTTCATGGAACCTCAAGACGATGCCTCCCATCCCCAAATGTATACTGAGGATCCACCTTCCCTACTGAACCAGGGAAACTTTTAAAAGGGGAGAGTCAATCCCTATTCTTCTTTGCTTCCCTCCCCATTAATGAACACTCCCCAAGAGATAATAATGTTTCTCAAACAAACACTAGGTTAGGTACACTAAATATAAAGGATTTGAAAAACACATTTAGCATGGATTCACAAGTGAATGGGCAAAAACCCAATAGTGATAATAATAAGTGCAGTGAAGAAAAAGGAAAGTTTGTAAATATTGCAAAATATAGTGAAAATTTAAATGAAAACAGTGACTTGTTTAATATTAATGCTAAATATAACGAGAATTTACAGTACAGCGATATGCAAAATAATTTTATAAGCAATAATTTGGTCTGTAATGTTTTTATTAATGATAATAGTGTAACTTTTGATAATTGGGCTAATGACCGATTAGCCAAACACGAAAATGTTAAAAGAAATACTTTAGGCAATGATGTAAATTATAATTTTAGGGAGAAACAGAGGGTTAACACTAATCCTAACACTTGTTCTGATACAAAAAACATATGTATATTAAAAGATTCTTTTCCTACACCATCTCCTATCCCACATTCATTAGATAGTACTCCTACTATGCTCACCTTACCTCCACAACCTTTCAATGAACTAGAAAAAATAAAATTGAGATATTTGTTAATAAGATAAATTTTTCCATAAATACAATCAATAGGTAATCAAAGATATAAAACTATTTTTTTGTTTTTTAGATCGTGACCTCTTCTGTTTTTTATGGATGGGATAATCTAAAAAAAAACATACAAGGAAAATCCATATTTGGATAAATTTATATACTAATATATAATTAAATTACCACAGGCGTGTTTTTTAATCACCCTCACATCCTCCCCCGCTAAGTCTAAACCCCCACCTTCACTTTCTTTGTCATGAGAAGTATTGGAAAAGCAAAGGCGGAAAGCTCATAACCGCAGTGGTATGAATGACAAAGGGGTACTCGAACCAATAATATAATTTGGGAAATATTTTACAACTTTAAATGACGAAGGGGTACTCAAACCAATAATATAATTTGGGAAATATTTTACAACTTTAATCTTTTAACTATTTAATTATTTACAATTTTACAAATTTTACAAAGAGTTCTTTAATAATTATGAGCATTACATAAGGAAGAGAATTCTCTGACGGTTCTCTTTCCTTCATACAGTATGTTTATCCATTGTTGGATAATAAGATCTTGTTGTTGCTAAGACATCCCCCTCCAGTTGATCTGATGCATCGCTCATCTAACGCTAGATCGTAGGGTTACTTGTGCATCAGAAGCTGAAGAAGGATTATAACTAAGATTTTGAGCATACAGAGGATTATGAGTAGAATTCAAGGGATAATTATTGGGATTCGGAATAGCATAAGGAATAGGATTCTGGGTTGAATAAGACAAGTTACTTTGGGGAATTGATGACTGATGATTGATAACATTACTGCGTACCTGGCGAAATAATAACTGAGGCTAAAGGATCGGATCAAAGGGAACAATTTATATTTGTTTCTTGTCCAGAAAAGGAATATTGACTTATAATAAACGATCCTGAGGTTCTAAGAATATTTGAGCATTATTCTGGACTGGGGACTCGTAACTTTTTGCGGGAACTGGAAGGGTGTATGACATCCATGGTTGACTAGCAGCATGTACAATAACGTCACATTCTACACTGACTGGGATGGATAATAAAGGACGAGGAGGTTGAACAGATGCATTTTTACTAATTCTTGGAGGAATTTGACGAGGTTTATAGGGATGTGGATGAGAAATATTTTTAGAGGGTACAAATAACTTATGATATGTATTTAGGAATGATTCCATGAATTGACGGTTTGGATGTAATCCATCGTTTAACAAAGGAGAATTTAGTGACAAAGTAATTTTATTTACATATTTCCCATGAGCAGTTTTTGTGGGATCTATCTTCCGATAAGCAGAACCATAAAAATAATCCATTATCTGGTTGCCTCTAAGAATGTTTTTATGGGGCCAATCATATTTTTCAGTAGCCAGCTCCTCGAAAGTATTGAAACTGAATATGGAGTGTTCTCTCATCTTTTCTGGATCTAAGATTGGATCATTTTAGCAATATTTTTCATAGGCAATTCCCCAATTTCTGACAATTCTTTTTGTGTTGAATACATGTAAATCTTGTACAGGGGGTATGAGAAGATAGACTTTGACATCCTGGTTGATCTTTGTCACCAACTCAGTAATGTGGGTCATTACTCTGGGAATCTCAGAGGTATCCAATTCAGAGACGGGTTCCAAAACAGTAGTAGGAACATTATCTTGGATTTTTATTTCCTTCCACTTCCAAGCGAGGGTCATTAAAGCCCACACAGTGACATACTTTACTTCTGGAGTCATCAAGGATTCTATTCTAGCAGGACAAGCAGATAGTTGACGACCGGAACAGAAATGGGCTCTTACATAAAGACCACATTTTTCTCTTAACTTTTTCATTTTGGAAGATAGTTACTTCTGAAGAACCCACTAAAAATAACAAATTCATTCTTACAAATTAATAAAGGGAACAGGGAATAAAGAAAAAAAAAAAAAAAAAAAAGAGTATAGGAAGATTTGTTTTATGTATAGGATAAACAAAAATTGGGGAGTCAAGCAACCAAGGCTGTAAAGTAAGGAACAAGGATTAGTGAAGTTCATTTTAAAATCAACCTACCACAGTTTGTTTTATTAAAATATAAATTTTTAAGTATGAATATCCTAAAACCTAAGGTCCACAAATACCGGAAATTTAAAATTTTTCCTATATAGAGTATCTATAGATACATGCACCTTTACAATAGACAATTTTAGCCACCCAATTTAGGATATTTCCAGGAACACATCCCCTGTATCCACCATATATAAGAACATGCATATATGTGAATATCGATGATGTACTACCAGGAATATGAATTTTAAAAACGAGAATTCCGATAAATCGAAATCCTCGATTCATTTT
Organism: Trachelipus rathkii; assembly: GCA_015478945.1. Classification (NCBI taxonomy): domain Eukaryota; kingdom Metazoa; phylum Arthropoda; class Malacostraca; order Isopoda; family Trachelipodidae; genus Trachelipus; species Trachelipus rathkii. The sequence continues at coordinate 16,170 of JABUQX010106713.1, read as the reverse complement.
ATAATTATACTTTACAATCTGGTAGAGCTTAGCGATGTTTACCATTTAGCTTCAAGACTTATGAAAGTATCAATGGATTCACCAACTTCTCATCTATATTGGACAGCGGATCAAACTGTAACATAGGCATACAGGTGTCCAACCCCTGATAATACTGTCATGTTTCCATAACAATATTATCAGTTCGTGGAAAAATGCAAATAATTTATTTTATTAAGAAAATTTTCTTTCAAGGATAAAAGCTTTAATGGATTATTAGTCAGGGAAGTTTTTATTACTTTCTTTTAAACTTCATTATCTGATCATCACTGTGGGAATGTGTTAATATAATTATATATCTAAGTTTCATGTATCTGGATATGGGGATACTGGAATCAGTATATTGTTCATATTGATCTTCCTTTCTAAGGATATACTTCTGATATGTAAAAACTATATCTTAATATGCTAAGGAATGGATATCTATATATTGGCAAGAAGGGGAAGCAATATTTAATTGATCCATTGATATAACTTCTATACTATAGTCTTCTCTATGTATTAATTCTCTAGTAGTTATATTAGGCAATAAGTCATTTTCCTTCAATGCCACAGCTCCTAAAACCATTATTTAAGGAATATATTCAATGGGAATTACTAAGAAAACGATAGATTTGGTGACAAACTTACTTTGGGAAAAGAACAATTTAGCCTCCACATAATGGTCAACTGGGATAGTGTGGTCCTGTTTTAATCAGGGATGGCATTTTTGGTGATTTTTTTGATTTTTTTAAAAAAATCAATGTGATTTTTTTGATATTTTTGATTTTTTGGATTCGTAACGTCACGCGAAATATAATTTACAAGTTACAAATTATATATCGCGTGACGTTACGAATCTGAAAAAATAGAACAAAGTAAAAAAAATCAAAAAAAATCACAAATTTATTTTTTTTAAAAAATCAAAAAAATCACTAAAAATGCCATCCCTGGTTTTAATCCACTAATTTCTTTGATTCCTATGGCAGCGGAGGGAAGTAACTATGTCTTTTAAATGTTTTGAAATCAATTCCTTACTAATTAAACTAACTCCAGTTCCACTATCAATAAAACAGCCATAGTAGTTAGAACTATTAGGTCTAAAAGCGACAGAAACTATTAAAGAGTCAGTTTTCTTTTTATTAACATTTACTTGCATGGTGCATACTCTAGTTTCAAGTATTGGTACTGGAACTGGGTTTGGAAGAAGTTTACACATTAATATTGACCAAGGATTGTTTTTCAAAGGAAATTTACTTTCAAATATTGACAAAGGCGACAAAGGAGATTTATTTGCAAAGGACCGACTTTCAAAAGTTTGTAAAGAAAAAGTATTAGAAAGAGGGTTCTTTAACAAAGGAATTTTATTTGGAGGGGATTGAATATCATTAACTGTTAAGGCTTAATGAATCAATATTTGCTATATAGATTTTTCATTCTGAGGATTATATAATGTTTATGTATACAATGTAGATGTTTTTTAATGGGATATTATATTTTAATGGGTGTTTATATTACTTAAGAGGGATTTACAGATGTTGTCATAAGATAATTATAATGAATCCCTCCAAGACATTTTAAAAAACAGGGGTCACCTGTAAATTGTGTTCCATGAATTATGGGCTGTGGGCTATTGTAATAAACATAGACAGGAGTTTTATATAGTGTTGTGAAGGCAGTAATCACTTCTGGAATGGGTATGTTGAGATGAGCATGAAATATGCCCACCTGGTTTTATAAAATCAAAGAAATTTTTATACTGCGGACAAATCGTTTTGAATTGCTACAGTAATAATAATTTAGTTTATGAAAATTTATACTTATATGAATACAGAAATGGTTACCTTTCTGTGTATAAATCTGGGAGGTAGAAAGATTTGGTTATTCTTGCTCCGTCAGCAAGCAATTAGGGATACTTCTCTAAGTCGGTTATCTGTCCAAAGAGACCATGTATGATTGATGTTAGCACGTGGTATTTGACTAGTCTATCAGAGTGGTAATTGAGAAGAAAACAGCAATGTAATAATTAAGGGGGGATTAAAGGAAAAAAGTGAGAATCTGTTATTTTAATTTATCTTATGAATTTCTTAGAATTAACTTGGTTTTAATCCTCATTCATCAACTTAATATAACTTAAATACTATGAATTACTTATATACTATTATTAGATTAAAGGTATTGACGGCTGATTTTGTAAATACCAATAATCTTATTTACAACTCACAAAATCAATCTTATTTCTTATATACAACTTTTATACAAAAAAAATAAATAAGTGTATAAATTCTTTTACTTATTATTCTGATGATTCATATATCAGATTTGATTTTAATTTTAACAGTTTACAAAATAAATAACTTTTATATTTTTTAGTTTCTTCTTTATTTGTCTTTTTAAGAATTGATAAATTTGCACTGGGGAAACAAATTTCAGATTAGATAAATGGAATTTGTCACAATCAGGATATTAGAATGGCACTATGTCTGCAGATTGGATATATTGAGTGTTCATTGAGTGAGGGTGTGTTTATTTTTGTTCCCATTTTACTACTATAATCTGTGTATTGCAAGTGAATTTAGTTAACAAATTAAACGGAAAGGGATTGTGTAATCTATTTAGAAATTTTGTGATTCGGGTTGGACGAGTTCTCTTTTTAGTCTCCGTACTTATTATTGTTGTTGATTTTTCTGTTATTAATTATTTAGTTGAAGTAGTAGTCAGTTATTGGACTCGGTCCTCCAGTGTTTTTGAATAGCCCCCGTTAACAATAGCTTAGGACAGTATAGAGGACGATTTCCTGTTATACTGATACGTTTCTCTTTGTTCGTTTTGCAGTTGTATTCGAATCATTACACTAGTTTATCTGGCATTCTAACTACAGTCAGTTAACAATTGTTATATTAATTTTTGTGAAATTCTAATTTAAGTTTCACCAGAGCTTATAGCCTAAAGTTAAAGGTCCTATCTTTATAATTCTTCTTAACTATCTAGCCACTTAGCCTAGGCCTACTGCCCTATACTATATCAATCCTTCTGTCTTTCATACCTCCCTGTCCCTTCTCCCACCTGTTTTAAGCTAAGACTATAAATTTTCTTTACTCTACGGCCTTTCCAGCCCCCCCCCCCCCTTTGCCTCATCCCGTTCGACTCGATTGAGGCCCTTAAAACATGACCCCCCCCTAGTTGTGTTTGACCACTTTACATTCGGTAACAAAAGTTGGCAACTACTGTTGGACCTACCTTATACAAAAAAAAAAATTAAAATAAAAAAAAAATAAAAAAAAATAAAAAAAAAATTATTTTATATATCCCTGGCCTAGGCCAAGCTAGATAGCTCTGTTCCAAATTTTTAACTTGTTTTTAAAGATATTAGCTTATTTCTTTTTAGGCTTACCAAACTTAAAACTAGTTGGGGGTTAAATTCTATGGTACAACGGTAGTAATGTTGATTAATATTTAAAGTATGTATCTCTTTTCAGGTGTTTCTCTTGTGCATAACTGATGGGGAATGTTGAGAGCGTGAATAAGCCTGTGCGAAAGCTGCCCTGTTTGCTGTTACCGACATGCAGAGAATGTGTTGTTACGGAAGGAGATTGCAAGAAGGTTAGAAAGAATGAATTTGAAAGAAAGTTAGAAATAATAATGCCGGTGTTGAGAAAAAGAAAAGGAAGGAAGTGTCAAGAAAAAAAGTTAGAATAGGGATGTCGACGGCGAGGAGGGAGCGGGGAGTGGGATACAGGGGTAGTGAGGATTTATGATTCACCTAGGCAGGAAGATGAGGGGGGGAAAAGGTTAAAGTAGTTGAAAATAGGTCTGGAGATGAATATAGAGTTGTAGTAACAGATAACTCTTCATTGGATCCAAAATGGGATCTCGAAAGTCAGTCAGCCCTGAGACTTGCAGAACAGGTTCACTGTCTTGCAGATGGAGGAGGAAGATCAGAGGAGTGCCAAGTAATGTTGACCGTTCTAAAGGGAAGACTGATACATTGCTAATGTGGGAACTTATGATACCGATACCTAGATAAGGACTTTTCAAAAATAATAAAAAGAATAATGGATGAGAGTATGTTATCCATGGTGCCAGACGTGAAGACCAGTGATATCGTGGAAGGATCAGATAGAGAGAAGATTGATTCTACCCAAATGTTGATTCCAAAATGAACAAATGATATAGGAATAGAAGGTTCAGAAGAATAATAGCAGATTATAGGGAGATTGATTCAGAAGATGATGAAAGCTAGTGGAAACGAAGGTGCATATTCGGGATTCTTACCTAGGTTAGAGTATTGCCAGTCAGGAATTGCGGACGGCCAGTACGGTTTTACGCGGCTAGTTAATGAATAGGAGTTAGGAGGGAACTTAGTGTTTTTTTCAGAAAATTGGGTGTTTTGGATTGAGGAAGAGAATTCTGGGATAAAGATCTTATTGCAGCAGATGGATTTCACTTGGTCGTAGCAAAAACGTGTTGGCTTTTCCAGCACACAGTTTTGGAGACTTGCATTTAGCAAACAAAACTAGGTTATGTAAGTGGGGGGGGTTATGGGCTAAATCAGGATATGAATAATGGCAATGGTAACTGTAATAAGTGGTGATTATAAATAAAACTAGTGTTGTTACAGGTTCAAATAATGATGGTTAGCAATCAAAATTAACAGCCATTCTTGAATATCAAATTTCTCACATAAAACTATACTTGTACCTATAGAAATAAAAAAGATGAGCTGATGAGTTATACCATAAAGGAGAATCTAAGACATTATTGCATTTAACTGAGGCATGGGTAATGAAAAAAATTATATGGCAATCCTTTCAGGAATATGAATAGACGGATATTCACTTTATTTATACCAGCGTAGAGGAAAAGAAAGGTGGGGTGTGGCGCTTTATCATTAAAAAGCAATATTCAATCGTGTTAATGACAGACATTAAAACTAATCATGATATGAATCGGTTAGTGGGTATACCTTCTATGTCTAATAAAATCATATAGAATAGGGGCATTTATTAGACCTCCTGGCCAGATGTCAAGAATTAAGATTGTGAAATTGTGGGAAAGAAATGCTGATGACAGCACCATGCCACAGTTAAGAAAAAGGTAGTTATAGTCATAATGGGTGATTTAATTTTCCTGGCGATTCAATGCGGATTGCCTGTCTTAATACAGGACCATAGTTAATACCGCCGGGTTATTTATAACATTGTATACTAGAAAACTTTGCAGCCAGATGATCCATGACCCCACAGGACACAATGGTGGATAAGATTAGAAGTTGAGGAGAATTTTAGGACTTAGTGACCATTAAATATTAATTAGATTTAATACTGAAGTGAAATCTTGGGACCCCCCCAAATTGCAAAGGCTAATAAGGAACAAATCAAGATTTCCGATAATGGCGATTTACCAAATTACGTGACATGCTTAGTAAAACTGACTGGGACAAAGAGTTTTTAAAGACCAAAAAACTTGTGTGTTTATCATGTGGCGAACATTTTTTTAGCAAGAGTTAATGGGACAATATACAGTTCAGTAGTTTTAAAAATTAAACCCATTAGGGTGGCAAAGAGAAAACCTGTTTGGTGGAATTAGAGAGATAAAGGTTGAAGCAATGAAAAGCATTAAGATGTTTTAAAAATATTCAAGCCCGGGCGCGGGGTTAGTAACGAATAGGGAGAGATTGATTTAGAAAATGTATAGGAAAATATTAGAAATGAACTAACCAGTCAATAAGGAAAGGCAAAGAGAGAGGCAGAAATTAATTTAAGCAAGGATAGTAATAAGGACCTGAAGAAAGTTTTTAGCTGTTTCATAAATTTAAAAAGAAAGAATAGCTCTAATTGGTCCAATTAAAATTGAATGAAAATTTAGTAAGTCAGATTAAGGAGTTGCAGGCAACAGTTTCACAGCTTATGTTGCTTCAAGTGTTTACAGTAGGAAAGGATTAGATAATAGTTTCGGAGCTCACTAATTTTTAGTTGTATAACATGTGCACTATAGTATTACAGAATTTTGAATTTGACGTAAATTGCAGAATTTAAACGTTTACTAGACCATATTGGACTAAAGTAAGCTGCAGGCCCTGATGGCTTATACACAGGTAGAATTTTGAAAGGCGTAAGTTACCGTTACCAGCATGGTGCAAAAAGGCACTGGTATTTGATTTTCTTACCGGCGATCTCATAAACATTTTGGTGAAGGTACCAAAGGATGACTGGAAAATGGCATATGTCTGTGCCTATTTATAAGAAAGGTAGTAAGAAGATTTGCCCAGGTAATTGATAGGAGAATAAAAATACATTCTGGTTTTATAACGCATTCTATAGTTCCACTTAAGTTCCAAAATATATTTAGGAATGAGAAATCTAAAACATTCGGATCTCTCACGCGGTTTAACGGTATCTGTTTATGACTCCCGGCCACATTCCTGTACAAGAATAAGCACAGGAAAACAAAAACCTTTTAGATTTAATTGAAGGGATTACTGACTGGATTGACAGAGGAGATCCAGTTGATATTATATATTTAGACTTTAGCAAAGCTTTTGAAACAGGTTCCCACCAACGCGCCTGATGAAGAAGATATCGGCACTGTCGTATCAGGTGGGTCCCGGCCCCCGGACAATAGTTGCGAATAAAGGGTGGTTGTTGGAATAGAAACAGTCGAGCCTCACGATCCCTTCCCTGTACAACAAAATGGCCAATAAGTCATCATGGGAAAATAGTTGAAGTGGTTGTCCCACAGGGTCAATGTGCCACATTGGGGCCACATGTGTTCACCTCCTCATATTATTATAAATGATTTAGACCAGGCACTTAAATGCAAGGTTTCTAATCTTGCAGATGATACCAAAGTGCCACCTCAGTTAGCGAATAGTTGAAGGATGATAAAGATTCAAATGATCCCTTGAAAAAACTACTGAGGTGGGCCAGATCAAGGTGGGCAACAGACATTTTAATAGTAAAAAAAGTGTAAGGTTCTTCTTACCCTAGGTTACTCAAATAACAAGTTTTAACAACGATATGATGGGCGCGGGATTGGCTTAGTCTGCTGGAGCAGAAAAGATTTAGGTCCTGTGATAATAAGCAGTAATTTGAAATAGTTAATCAGTGTTTGTGGACATGCAAGGAACTAAGCTAATAAGATGCTGGGGCATAATAAACGCCATGTTGTTTACAAGCAGCAATGGGAACGCCCGGTTAATACAGTAAACTATTAACTATAATAGCACGATGTCTCCTAGGCCAAAATAGAGTTATTGTTGCACAAGTCTGGGCCCCTTATTAAGAAAGACCTTAGAGATTGCTAGATAGAGAGTGCGCGTGAGCAACAAGGATGATTCGGTTTGAGGTAAGAGCTATGAGGACCGAGGCTGAAGGCAACGTTGGAAGTTTTCGTAAGAATAGAAAGAAAGGCGATTTCTCCAGAGCGGACATGATACAAAGTCTACAAAATTTTTACACTATATTTTGATAATACGAGACCAATAAATTCTTTATGGTAGAGCACAGACTGGCTGAGCACCCCCGACGATCACGCAGACCACGGGGCCATAACAACACCGCGCAGATATCCAATTCTCACAGTAATCGGTCATGCCCAAACCTTTGATATAGAAAACATACATTTCAAGCTACACTCAGCAGGCGCTATCTTTGTTACCAATTTCTGTGGAATGGTTTTTTATGCCACCCACGGAGTTGTTGAGTGTGGACCTTCAATTGCAACAATTTAACGAAAGGGTGACTCCGTTTGGGTTATATGGATGGGCTTGGTTTTTGGGTATCACATATTAGTAGGTCTTATCCGCTTACGCCGCTAATACAGAACGCCACATAATTTAAGACGCTCTGGGGATTTTTGTCTCCACATCACCTACACCACCAATCACTACCATCCTCACATTCATCCATCACGTTTGTACTCCCCGACTCTTACTGAATCGTCTGCTACCAACACACTAATCCATTCACACATCCGTGTGCCATCTCACTGGACCTTTCAGATAGCATATACTCCTCATCAGCCGCCCGTACTGACGTGACAATAACTTAGTTATTAAGGCTACCTGTAGGGCCATGGCTTTCCTGCTGCCCCACCACTATCACCGACAACCGCTCATCGTCGGACCTATCCTATCTGGTATCTGTGCCACACTTCACTAATATCCACATCACTCTCTTCAGGTCTCATCTCTGCCGACCCCCAATTGTACTAACTTAGTCCCAATTGGCGTATCGTACCCTACCAGCAGCTGCCCGCCCTATCCATCGTTGGATTTCCCACCAACCCGCCCTATCACTTCTTACCGAGAAATTTTGCACACCTCCCTAAACACTCTATGTAGTCAGACAGCGCTCCATGACCTCTTCTCCGAATCCATGTAATTGCGCATTCTCCGAGACACATCGTCCACCTCTGTCCACCACAGTCCATAGTGGGCTATACTGTATTGCGATCATGGCCGACGCTCTCCATAAGATTCCATCCCCTCACAGGCATCCCACCTGTGATCGCCTCCTGACCTGCCCCCCCTACGCCTTCCACTTCTCCTATTTCTTCTATAATTCTAACAATCATTAGACGTTCCCAACATATCACGACATGACCAACATCCTCGTTTACCCCGCACTCGGCACACAACACACTCTGCTGAACACAACGCCTCCCAGGACCAAGACCTGGACTCTATCTGCACCCTCTGAGGATGTCCACCAAAAGGCCAGAACACTGTAAACATACCTAGGATTGCCACAACCGAAAAGCTAAACGGACTCCCGACCAAAAAAACCGGAGACTAAAAGCTACATGCATTACAAATAGGGCTTAAAGTTCTTAATTAGTATATCACTTCTGTTTTATCATTTATTCATTAATTAATATTTAAGATTACAAATTATAAATTCCTCACCCTAATATTTTGCATAAATATCCACAAGTGTATTAACAGCAGCACAGAAAAAAACTTTCTTATGAGATCTTGTTAACGCTGAATGACAGCTGTTTTGAAATAACAATTGAAACCCTATCCTTATTAAAATAATCAAGAGCTCCTTTCCGAAGTTATATCGTCTGCCTAGGAATTGTATAACTTCCAAGTTCAGATTTATGAAGTTCACGAGTTAAAAAAACTGCATAAAACAGTTCAACTCAGTCTTTTTAATTGAACTGTGGGCGAAATGAGGTCTCTATAAAATTTAAAGTGTTCACGCATCGAAAAGTGAGACGCTTGATACTAGACTGGATCACTAAAACCAAAAACCTCTCCTTTAGACCAAATCCATATTATTGTTCTCACACACTCTCAATGTGTTCAGCACGACATGTTTTAAATTTGTCGAAGTAAATTGGAAGCATTTAACGATTCTTCTTTTACCTCATCACAAACATCATCATGATTCCCTCCTCAATACTTTTCACTTATTCGCATGGCTACTACTGTTTTTAATCTTTAAATAATTTTAAATTGTCTAGTGTCCACTCACAGCTCTTCTGTCTCATCTATCGTCAATTAGGAATCTATTTGTATATAAGAATTACTTTCTATTATAGTCAATGTTCATTAGAATTTATGTCTGCATTTCTTTGATTGAATATCTACTTATCTAAAGAAAACTATCTACGTATGTAGTATTAACACTATGGCGTATAAAGAGTGCAGCCAAAAATACAAAAGTAGGATCAGGTCAATATCTTTTGAAAATCTCCTGCTTGATCTTCTGTGTTCCTCGTGCCTTGCACTTTATTTCGAAATACTATTCAAAAGCCACTCTAACAATGGCTCTTATATGTGTTTCAAAAAACCATGTTTACAAGTTCGGATGTTAAAATTCTCCATCTTCTTGTTTTACACAGGTTTTGGAAATTCTGTTTACCCCCAATAATTTTCTCTAAATACAGACGCATCCCTTCCGAGGACAGATTGTGAAAACAAGGTCCTGACATTAACCCTGAACTCATTATTTACTACACGAACACTCCACTTCTGCGAACATTATATATACCTATAGTATATATACTATATACTATATATTATATATACATATATATATATTATACATACTATGATATATATCTTATATATATGATATATATATATATATAACTGCACTAAAGGGATAATATATATAATCACATATAATATATAATGTATATAATATTAGCTCACCTAACTAACTACTAGATTAAGATGAACTTTAATCTGCAATAACCTAAATCCAATACATATAAAAGACTCACCAATAATAATTGTACGCTACAACTTTATACAAAATCGCGAATTTATCTGCTGATATCCTGCCCCAACACTAGCCTATCACCTCATTTACAACCTACTCTATGCCCTGTATTGCTGGCCAGACACGTCTCATCGATTTCTTACCCATTACTTAAACGGTGCGCAAAGACTGATGTAGAAAATGATTTCTCGCCCCTCGCTCTCCCAAACTTCTTTTCACATAAGATCAGACAATTAAAAAAAAACATACATCAATCACTACTTGATACATAAGCTACTGTTTCTTACACCATTTCTTACTCTATTAGGACAAGTTTTTAAAATAATTTTCTCCTTCACATTAATCATTTATTTCATACAATTAAAAAACTAGTTTTTAACTTGCATCCATACCTATCAATCTCATGAACGTTATGATCCTTAATGACCAGCGGAGGAGTCCCGCCTGGTCCGACCTCCATCGCTGTCCTATACCACGAGTCTGCCTCTGTACATCTATATATATATAACCCGCCTATGATACTACCTACTATTCATAACACTATATACTATATATATCCCTTATTAACCCATACTCAACTACTATATATATAATATCATAATATAATATATAATATATATTATATACTAATATATATTAATTCTAGTAATATTATATTAATGGGATGGGCCCACGGACTAGTGAGCATTAAGACCGTGACACGCGTCGATTACCGGAGCGATATCCCGGCGGAAGCTTTACAAAACAGATTCGACTACCGGATATTCCCCGGACAGTACTCGATGTATACCTTACTACCGGTCACTCTCATCAGCGTTAAAAGCGCTATAGGACAGACACCAACATACTTTCTGAAAACAATTCCATACAAGCCTCCACACAAATATCAACCCTAACTCACTTTGACTACATGTTATGCATCATAGCCTGTTGCTAATATCTATTCATACCCGCTACATCATATCTACCCTTAATTATTCCTCATCCCCACCTATCACTATATGTCATATATACTATCATATTATTATTATAATATTTATTATTATAATATTATATATTATAATTAATATTATATATAGCTAACATATCGATATATTGATTTTAGCGAGCTTAAATATCTCTAGTGGAGTCCTGTGCTATACCTTTACCCCGGTATATATTATGAATCCAGAGGTCGTCAGCAGAGTTAGGACAGCTGTGGTGTCGTCAGAAGAAATTAGAAGAGAAAGGGACAAGTCAAAGTGTATTAAGGAAGAATAAGAACTTAATAGTGCAGCTCTTAACTTCCATTCTGCCCCCTATACATTTGCCGGGTTCTATTAACCATGGTGTAGCTATTCACTGTTGGACTAGATCAGAATGCCAATTAAAAGAGTTTGAAAATTTTTCGCAAATAATCTGAACCGCCGAAAAAAAATTTATAAATTCTTTACAAGAATTTTTAAAATCAGCTTTTAGATATATATATAATAAGGCTGTAGATATATCTTATAATTAATAAATAGAATAAATATAATTTGGATGTTGGAGTGGCCATAACTCTTCCCGATATTTCTGATTCTTTTTCCTCGAAATTTTGGAATTTACTCAGTTTAGTCATATGGCCTATGATGATAGACGAATTCTGCTTGAACTTACGCTCTACGATTGCGCCATTTTCGACCGCCCTCTTGATCTCCTACCCTTGCCCAAGGAAGGAGGCCTTACATCTTTTGCACGCTATACCAGGGACTAGCAGGAGACTCTCTCAACGGTTTTCTTTTTTAAATAATAATACATATCAAAAAAATAATACATATATCAAAAATATGTGAAGTGAAGCTGAACCTCAGTTAATGTCGCATCAATACATACCTTAAGTATAGTGGACATTTTGTCGTGAAATATAATAAAATAATAGTGTAATAATAATAAACTAATAATAATAATAACTTCAAATAATAATAAAATATAATTAATAATGAATCAATAATAATAATAATTAATCCCATAATAATAATAATGATAAATAATAATAATCAATAATAATAGATAATAATTATATTAACTAATAAATAATAATTAATTAAATGATATTAATAATAATTCATTAATAAATACCGGCTGCTGATAATAATGATAGTGATTAGTAAATGAATAGTGATACCAATAATTAATAATAATAGTGATATTCTATATTTGATCCTATACTATACTATGAGTTGTGCGCATGTCTATATCTTATTTAGGTCATGAATATGTAATTTATGGTACTACTGTTTTTGCTATATTCTTTTATAATATATTTATTTTATTTACTATAAAAAGCGCCTGATAGCTCAGTGTTAGGAGCACTCGCCCAACAAGCGGAGGGTCCCAAGGTTCCCCGCAAACTGGCGTCGGGTGGGAGAATGTGAGCTATTCTCCCCTTGTGCTTGGCTTTCGTCCTGCCTCGACGTTAAATGAGTACACCTCCTCCTTGATTAGCGCTCTGCCCACCCGTGAGTGACGAGGCACAATCTTACAAACAATAAACAATTCTATACTTATATATATATATAATATAATATTACTATATATATAATACTCACTATATATATATATATATATATATAATATATATTAATACATATACTACTATTATAATTTATATATATACAGGGTGTTATCACAAGTTATGTACAGCGGTGTTATCACCGTATGGGATGTTTACAGCATGAAACATTTTCTCTATGTCGGATATTATTCCTATATTTTTCTTAACGGACGGCATAAGATATGTTTAACGTTGTGCTGCGCCCCCACGCTTAATACGAAAACCGCGCACAAGCATGCGAATGTCAAATGGGGATGATATATTTTTTTATGGCTTCTGCTGGATATGCACATAAAAAATGACGGTGGGCTCTTCACTCGATCATTTTTTGATGACCGGTTCTCTTTCTTTCCACGCCGCAGCCCATCCTCTTAACCCCATATGCCCTGCGTTCCCAATGTTACACCAACTCAATAGTTTTCAACCTTTCTGAGGTGATAATGTGAAAAGGTTGCACACAAATCCAATCGCCGTCTTTCAAGACCGCTCACAAAAATCGAATACATGTAATGTAATAACGCTTTGTTATCAGTAGTCCATAACAATAACAACCATGAAATCTTATCAACAGACATGCAAGCATGGGAGAAGAATGAGTCAGGTACGTTTCACGGTACACTACAAGTAATACAAGAACATGTTTGTCGCAACACGCCCTCCGCACTAACCGCGCGGATAAGTAACCACAGACGCCTCAGCCTCTGGCGCCAGTTCTACCTTCGATGGCAATGACAGTGCAGTCACCCGCACGGCGCTCATGATTCCGCCCTCACATTGCGTCGCTTATTTGCGACCGCCCGCGTCACAGCAATATCCTCAGGGCCTCGAAGGCAACTGGCGCTCAATTAAACCCACAGCGTACACCGGAATTGTTTGACGATACCCACAGAAAGGTCAGCTCCAGTTGGTGTGTTAAGTCGATCAACCCCCCCCGTCACTCGTCGTACTCGCTACTGTGAACGTGCAGGCCAATGTCAAATTGCGACCAGATCATCTATCCATCTTCGCCCGGACAAGGTTCTGTCGAGGTATAAGGTCGTCTACGTATAGCCTGCCCATCAATGTGCTGAGCACCTCATCATGTCTAAGTACATATATTCTTCGTTTTGTTTCTCTAAGGATCTATATCACTCAGTGAGCGTCAACAAAGACGGGTCTGCACGGATAAATGTAGGTGAACGCCACTTAGTCCCTGTCACAATTTCCCCTACGAGAACTAAGGCCTATCGACGAATCCTACCTATTGAGTTATCACCACCACCAAACGCTTGACCCCTGAGTTATGAGGACTGGTGCATGGTACGTGAACTGTTGGACGGGGTTTGTTTCCGCCCAAAGTCTGAAGTTCCACCTTTATACATACCGTTATTGGTTAAGCGAGATTCATCGGTCCATAAGATACTTTTCCATAAGTCCGGTACATCATTAGATACCGGGCAGATCAATGATCAGCTACGCTGGCAATCCCCAGCGGCCCTCCTAGATTTTTTGGTCTCCATCGACTGCAAACCCATGTTCACAAGTATGGGCCTAATGGATACATGTGTGCAAACACGAATCCGGACGTATGGATTTCCTTTAATATTCCCAAGGCACCGAACTAGCCTGCACTAATGATGACGTTGTGGATTTTCATGGGTGCATAGCAGAACGTCCAGTTCGATGTTGAATGTACGGACACTACCCCCCTCCCGTATGCGAGAGCGGGGTTGAACTATCGACCCCCTGTACCTTGAAACCGTCTCTAAACTCTATGGAATGCCATGAGGGCCCCGGCGTCCGTCCCTCGATGTCGCGATAACGTTGATCTCATAATTCTGCAGCCAGCTCTGCCGAGCATTTCCTGTTTGCCATCAATGTTACATCCTCCAAGTTACTGTCACACTCTTTGCTCCCTGCGTATTACTGCGTCACGAGCGCCATGTTCCAAATGTACTGCTCTGACTAACAACAAAACCACTCTGAAAGGACTATACTCCTTTCACTACACTTTATACCGCATCAATTCATTCAGGTCTATGAACATTAACTCCATATAAGCTGATTAGTCTGAGTTAGTCCATTCATGGCCGTTATATTTATAGGCTACCAAAAGTACATATCAATGTAATCTAAAATCGGTATCCATTAGGTATTTTAATTAATTCCTTGTTAGCTGTATCATATTTTTAAAATACTATTGGATATGCCTATTGTATTGACTCACTTAATTATTTCATATCGACACGTTTCGGCTTTTGTAGACATGTCTACGGATGACCTCTAGTTGTTTATGGGTACATTGCTTGAAACGAACAACCGTATCAAATATGTCGAGAGAGAGAGCCCACCTCATTTTTTATGTGCATTTCACAGAAGGCAAAAAATATATCATCCCCATTCGACATCGGCATGTTTCGTGCGCGATTCGTATTTGCGCCTGTGCGCAGGACCACCGAAAGGTAAGGTCTCTTATTCGCCAAAAGGAATTAAATATCAAAATCGAAATAGGTTCGCCCTCAAAGTTTTGCTTAAACATCCCGTACGGTTTTACACCGCTGTAACATAACTCGTGAGACCACAGCCTGTATATATATATATACTTATATATATAATATATATATATATATAGTATACTTACTATATAACTATACTATATATAATTTATATATTATTCTACCTATCATCACTATCATATATAGTATATATTATACTTACGTACAATACATGGGTGATGAGAACGATTTTCAGCTAAGCACCACTGCTAAGCTTAAACCAACTAAAAAAAACAATGGTTTATTTTTTATTTTCAAGTAACATTAAATTAAAAGTATAAAATTATTTACAAGGGACAATGTTCATTTAAAAATAATTTATTTAATTCAATAATAAATATTAAAAGAAACACCACCGTTTTCAATCACCTCGCAAAATTTTTGTGGTTGGGTCAATCGACAACGCCAAACTTGTAATGAAATTTTAAACTCATTTCTACTTTAAAAAGATAAAACCTTCAAAAAACTATTAAAGTGTGGATATTAAAACTATATAATATTGGAAGTTTTAATTTTCCCCCAGAGAATTTCATTTATATCAAAAAAATAAGTAAAGAAAAAAAATGACGGCGTTTTAAAAGCTTACAAAAATGATTAATTAATAATAATAATAATAATAATAATAATAATAATAACTATATAATAATAATAAATAATAACTAATAAAAATATATTATTTATTATTATTTTTTATTATTATTATCATTAACATATGATAATTTTATAATTTATAACATTATCATTATTAAATATATTTATTATGGATTTGATGATACATAATAATAAATAAAATATAATAATCTCTCTC
>JABUQX010106712.1:25000-31879 GCA_015478945.1 Trachelipus rathkii | reverse complement strand
ACTCGGTCAAATCATTATTGACACGGAGAAAACAATAGCTGATCGATAATTGTTGACTTGATCCTCCGGTATCTACTCACGACTATTAAAACTCATTTTCGCGAATTATGAAGTAATTCAGAATAAACGAAGGATTTGGCGGATCTTGGATAATATTCCAATGTCGTTTAACTGACCCACGAACACTCATGGTATCTAAAATAATTTTGTTCTTTTCTCTACAGGTCGCAGTGGAGAAAGATCGGAATATAAGATAAGTTTGATATGGTGACTCTCACGAAGCTGAGATTAAAGCTCAAGTTCAAGATTGTAGGAGCGATTTTAGAAAGAAACAAATAATCATCGCTTCACAGAAGATGGAAGTAGTTCTTTAATATTATTAGATAATTCGTGTTATTTGTGTAAAGACTGCATTAATTTGTATTTAAACCATTGATGTAATATACCTATAATCTATGCATATAGTATAACTAGCCGCTGAGTCTTTATTACGTGGCGTATTATGTTGAAAAAATAAGCTTAATTTATTTCTGTAAAATGTAAAGTAATAAAATATTTCTATAATAGGAATTTTTGGGTATTTTGTAATATATCCTCGATTATGATAACAGTGATGCGACATGAAAATACATTATAATACTTTTTTACTGTCATACGTCATTGGCCGGAATAATCCATGGTCATGGCTCTAAGGATAGCGGTCGAAATAAAAATATTATTGAAGCACCTTTGATCATGAAACACTCCCAGTTAGTTAGGGTGGTTTTTCAAGTTGCGATTCAAAATGTTGCCAAAGAAGATTAATAAAAAAGATATGTTGAGAAAGTGTGTTTCAGAAGAGGGAGGAATGCTATTGTAACCTCAACATCGAACAGACTTAAATACGCACGACATCTCCACGAGACACGAAACTAATAGCTCCCATTTGATGGCCGCTAATGCAATAGATTGACTGAATGTGATAAATATAATCTTACAACGAAGGTTCTACTTATGTCTTCCTTTTTCTCGATAGATTTTTTTATAGTGTACCGAGACTACACGTTAATGGGTTTAAGGATTTTAAAAGATAAAATTTAAAAAGCTTGTTTGCTAACAGATCAAGATTTACAAATGAGATGGTAGATGTGTAATTCAAATATATGTTTAGCGTAGTAAGGATATTCCGATATGTTTATCTAGGTGAAGATTTGAGTCAAGCAAGTAGATTGTATAGTTATGAAATAGGGGTATTTTTATAAACATATGTCATGTGCATAACAGCTATAAAGTTTAAAGAGCTAAAAAGAACTATAAAATAAAGGAAGTGATCAATGAAGTGGTTTGAAGAGATGTATACTGCGGAGACTGAAAAACCTTATACAAGTATATCTCTCGCTATACTGCAGCACCTATGGATTGAGTCAGGTTATAAATCGTTCTTACCATAGAAGACAGTTAAATAGATACACCTTATAAGAGGATGGTGAAGACAACCACGAGACTGTAGTGTTATACTCAACTCCAATTGGATACATTTAAAAGAAATAACACTCGGTGTTTAAATAAGGAGATTATGTGAGAGTACGTTCAGGCTGCAAGAAAATTCAAGAGGAGAGAGGAAGGGAATGGAACAGTCTATGGTCGGGAGAATTTTTAAAAGTACGCATACATAGAGAATTCCTTTTTGAAAGGGATGTTGAGGAAATTAAAGATTTTAAAGACCTGTCATGAAGATCGAGGCTATAAAAGTGCCTAAGTTTTGAGAGGATTTTGATAGTGAAGATAATACATAAGTAAGAGATGAGGCAATGATTCCTATAACGAATACTCCATGAAAGAATTACGACTTTTGATCAGCAATAGTCATTGGTACTCGGTATATAAAATAGGAGGATAAAATATGTAGAAAGAGACCATGAATAGAAGGAAGGGAAATATAGGTACACGATATCCTATGAGTTCTGTTATTGGCTTCTACGTTCTATTAGAGAGTTGACTCGAGTTATAACTAATCCACAGGCTAGTTGAGAGATTCATTGGAGATGATAAATGATTTTGCAAAGGGTAGTTTCTAGCCCAATATTTCTCTTTCGACTATTGAAGATAGCATTTCTATTTACGCGTTGCAGCTTCAGTCTGTCTTTCTATGTGTGAATCCCAGTAGAATAAAAGTCAGACATTTATATACAGTAGATATCACTTGATACTATAACTCGACGCGCAAAGTGTCACGAAGTTGGCTTCTGCGAAAATGAATCACTGGCTGCGCGTGTAGTAGGACTCATGCCCTGGTCACACGAGCACTTCTGTAACTACTTTAGAAGTGATATGAGATGTTAAAGTTTAAATAACACAGATAGGGAGTGTTATTACGTAGAAGAGTACGATAGAGATATTTCCCTTTGAAGTAATTTAATGTAAACGTAGGTTCTTATAATCTGCTTACAGTATAATGATAGATATATATAGAGCATTTAAATAAGGTCAGATATATAAGATAGATTTTATACTTTCTGTTATAGATCATCAAGAAGAACAATGTATTATCACTTAACAGTCTCAAGCTCATAATGATATAGAGAAATAGAAGTTTTTGAATTTATTTTCCAACCTCTCAGACTGGTATCGTAATGTAGTTCCTTACGTGATGATACATATTGAGAATTAACGGTATCAAAGCCACCTATAAATATGAATTAAATACATTATATCCCACGATGGCGAGATAATTTAATGATAAGTCTTGTGCAAAAAGCAACCGATGATTCATGTACTTTTGTATGTAGATACTTCAAAGATGTTACACGATGTGCTGTAGCGTATGTTTACCAGCGACATTGTAGAACACCAGTATGTTGGAAACACTAATGCTGTAAGAAGAGCATGAACATGTCTAAGATGGCAGAGATTATAAGTTTTCACTAGTGTTACACTATAATATCCTCTGCATACCTGCTCAAATTTTAAGAACCGTAAGAGTTGTACTATTAAGAGATCGTGCGAAGGAACCACTCTTACCATTCAGCGCAATTGGTTAAAAAGGCTGTGTTGTAAAGGGCAGATAGGAAGGAAGTCCGGTAGTGTAAAGGAGTCTAGCTGTAAATCAGTTGATGTATGAAAATTGAGAAACTAGTAAATCACATGACCTCCGAAGATCAGTTCTATCTAACTCTGCCTCATCGCTCGCATATGAGATTACATACTGCCTAATATAATAAAACGTATACAATACATATTCGAACCTATACCTTTTGACTCGAGAAAATGTTGAAGAAGAGAAATTAAGGTGGACAATAATTCTGAATGATGCATGTTATCACAAAACATCAATACACACAATTATACATATTTATTTACATGATAATAGTCTCAATAATATACATGAATATAATATATTATTTACATGAATATGTAAAAAATGTATTAAAAATAAAGCTAAGACAGACATTATTGAACATGATGGAAAAAAATTATTTCTATGAAAAATATTTCCATTAAGTCGGGGTCCTTTACAATTCGGTTACTCGGATGTGGTCATTGGGCTTTAAACAGAAATTTGAAACAGTCTGCTATGTAAAGATTTAAGTGTTTCTTGTTAATAAAAACCGTTAATGAAGATACGGTTATCTTAAAATCTCAAGCTCATGTGAATCTGAAGATAGAAGTTTATTTATTTTCCATTCTGCAGCCTGGTTTCGTAAATGTCATTACTCGCATGTAGACTCAATATTAAGAAATAACGATATCAAACCATCTCTAAAGGATCTAATACGCTATATACCAACGATGGAAGAGTATGTATCAAAAAATGACACCGCGAGTTCATTACATTTTGTATGCATGCCTTCTAAGATGTTTCAAGATCCTGGTATGGCCTATGTTTATACAGATATTATAGACCATCAGTACGTAGGGAATACTAAAGCCTCTTTGTTAAGAGTAGTTCATTTTCCTAAAGGTAAAAGAATTATAAGTTTTCCTAATGTTCACTACTTACCCTTGAGTAAGACCTAACTGAATTCGATTCGTATTATATAAGAGATGTGAAGGTACCATACCCATTCACAATTGGGGCAGCAGTGTGTAAAGTACATTAGAAGGAGCTCCGTTAATTATAATAATCGGAACGGAACAGTGTTCAAGGGTACGAATCAGAGGGGTATGGTTTAGGTGAATTTTTTTGCTTCGTTGTTCAGAGGACGTGCTATCCCTTTGTTTTAAATCAGGAGGCAAATACCTCGCTAAAAAAGCGACAGGCCAGGTATAGATACTTATCCAGGATATTATGGAGGGTGTCGACCCTCGTAGTGCTGTAAAACGTAGACTAGCGATGATTCTGATGAATGTTTTGATATGTTAACGAAAAATACAACGTAAGATGCTGGTCAAGGTGTAGGTCACGTAAAACTCTAAAGAGGAAATAGAAGGCCACTTAAAAAAGTGTATTGATTTGTTTTCCCTTTTATATATGATAATTGGTAATTTTTTTTTTACATAAACAGTGACAACCCTGTAACTATTTTGTATATAAGGAATGTTTAAACAATCTCTCCTCATATACGTCGGTGATTGTACCAGCAGATGCATTCCTCCATCCCTCAGCCCAGACTGTGTAAGAGTGATTGGGATCTCTTCTCAGTGACTTCTACAGCAGATTTAGTGTGAGTGAATCCAACTTTATTAGTATTATTCCCGTTCACTCAATCACAAATACAGATGTACCTCTCAATCAATACTCCGGGTACTTCTGAAATATTTGACCCTTGAATTGTTTTAATATCTGAAGACTAAGTTAGTAACGAAGATGGTTTAGATCTCACAGGAACCGATCACATAGTATACATCCACCGAGACAAATTTCCTTTATACGTGTTTTAATCAACTTGAGGTATTTTTAAAAATGTATATATACATACTCGTAGGAGCATCAGCTGCGAGTTACCCTTATCGAAGTTATATTGAAACTTTTAAAGTTTAATATGAAAATAAGATTTTACTCACTTGCAATCATGTGGATATCACAATTTAAAAGATGTAGAGAAACATTGAACCAGCGCTGGCTAAATCCTAAAAATACACGTATGAATTATTACGGAACGTGTAACGGATGATATAGTTCTTCCTCAGGAAAGCACTTCCTACTAACATCAGTGGAATACGCGTAATCAGGTTAACAGATCTTACATCTGAAATTTGCTCTTAATGATTAAAAGCCGTCTTTTAGACAACTACGGCACCAAAGCCTATCTTTAAATTTACTGGACGCTTATCTTTATATACGTAAAGAGAAATTATCTCCTTTAACATATGGAAATAGAGAAATCTCTTTTGACGATAAGGAATATCCATCAAGAGAATTGGAGAGTAAAATTTTCTTAACTTTGACCCAAAGATGTATCGAGCATTTAATTACCTAACATCGTCAATGGCAGCTTACAACTCAAGTAATAAATAGAATTATTAGAACACGTGCATTATTCTGGGAAACTAGGAAAATCTGATCCTTAAATATACCATTTCGACTAGAGGATATCAGTTTAACATGTATAAGTTTTCGGAATTCTCTTACGGTATGTGAATTGATGAGATGTATATGAAGACTCACATTCTCAATGTTCACGTCCTTTTTACGATTTATTTTGCAATCTGTATCAGGGCGATAAGGTACAGTGTCGATTCAAGAATTATGTGAAAACAGTAATTTTATATGCATACGATTCAACTGCTGATTTTAGCTTGTAAGCTTATCACTCAATATCTAAGAAAAGGAACATTGGTATGTGTAGTCTCAAATTTGACAGTTTTGAATCCTCAATCATCAGTTCTGGTGTATGGACATCCTCAATCATCGAGATTAAGAACAGAGTATAAATATATCTTGATTATTAATGATGAATGAAGAAAGTTTAACGCTTTCCGGAACGAAGAAGATTTTTAGTGTATTTGATGTAATGAATTGGTTTTTGTGAAAATTGGATACCGACTCTGTTTACTTCAACATTCTCTAGGGATGTTTGGGACAATGGACATGGAAGGTGTATAAGAATAAAAAATAATGTTGCATATTTCTTGACTCTCTGCAATTAATTTTATGTTTAAGTATCATTATGTAACATCTTTTTTAAAATAGAATAATGTTCAATATGTTAAGCTTATGTTTTCTGTGGTACAATATCAATGTCTAATTTATGTGGGTGGATATGTATTATATTGTTTTCAATTTATGTTTTTGTTAATATGGTTTCTTTATAATACTTAAATATTGTTCGAGATGCCTAAAATTTTATATGTCTATAACTAATTATGTAGTTTTGCACTTACTGTTATAAAGGCTTTAAAATAAAACTTATTTTCTTTTTCCCGCTCTTTATTCAAAGAGCTTAGTTATACGCTAAAGAAAATATAAGCTTAGGAATCAATAGACTCACTAGACTGCGAGAGTAGGGAAGGGGCGGGGAGTGGTGAAGGGTTGTTTGATTTACTGAGTTACTGCTTTTTAGGGTATGTAAAAAATAGCAATTTTAATAAAAAGTATGACTTGAAATCATAGATTCATTTAGATCAATAGATCAATAAGATAATTCTAGATCAGTAGATGACGAAGGGGAGGAGGGGCGTATGGCATGAGGGCAGTTTGATTAACTGATTTTGATTTAGTGTATGTAAAAACGTAATTTTTTTTCTGATGCGCAGGAGAGCGGCTTGCGGCGCTTTCAGCGCGGTTTCGCGCGGATTGCAGACTGGCAGGCGCGCCTACGGGCGCGGCACATGATCGACCCTAGATTGGACACAATCCGCATTGCCATGAGAAAAAAAGATAGGCTAAAACACCATAGTTTGAGACTTACGTCCTTATAACATATATTTTTTAGCACCCAATATTTATTATTTATGGAG
>JABUQX010106712.1:10000-15000 GCA_015478945.1 Trachelipus rathkii | reverse complement strand
CTTTGCAAAAGGTCGAGAAACTCCCACAAGTCGGCCCGCACTATTATTTAGAGTTCACCCTGTTCCTCAGGAAAGGTGAGAGAGGACTGAGAGTTTTAGGGTTGTTAGACACCGCAAGCGGCGTTTCTTTTGTAAAGAAACGCATGGTAGAAGAATTAGAAAGGAAAGTGGGTAACAAAGCATTGTTACGCCCTTCCCACATCACTATCTATGGAATTCATACCAGCAATTCCAAATCTTACGAAAAAGTAGATTTGTGCTTCAACTTCTCTGGCAAGCTCCAACAAGCTACTTTTCTTGTATATGACATTGGAGGACAAGCCAGTTGGGATGTGTTAATAGGGACTAATATCCTTTCTAAAGAACAGATGAGCATCGATTTATTTTCTTCCCAATTAATTTTTTACGGAAGTCGAACCGTAAAAGTTCCCCTCTACGTCCGAATGGACTCCGAAGAGAAAAAGGAGAGCAAGAATAAAGTAATGCCAACTTCTAGTAAGTCCTCAGAGATTAAAAGTAGAGTTGCACCCAAGAAGGAATATGGACATGTTACTCCATCCCAGAAGAAGAGGTGTAGAACTCAAATTCCTTACGTCATGAAAGGACTAGTGCTTAAAGAGAACAGCATAGTTGAAGGTGACGCAATAGAAGAATTGTAATTAAGTTAGGGCGTCTCAGGAAGATACAGAGAAAGACAGCCATTATGGCCCACGGAAGCCATAAGCCTTTCTTTCTCCCCAAATAGTTTTCGCTGATTATTGTAGTAAGAAGTATCTTCCTAGCCCAGTAAAGTTTTATAGGTTGAAAGAAGAACCTAATTAGAGATTGAACTGTGAGTTCAGACATTCTTTCGTCTCAAACGTTAGTAGACAAGAACGGAAAGAGAGACGAAAAGAACCAACAAAAGGAATTAAGAGTAGAGTACGTTAACTTCCTTTCATTCCTCAATACTTTTAGGAAAGGAAGAGTTTAGCCTTTTCCTAATAACAGATGTTAAAATTGTAGTCTAAATTAAGGAGAGAATTGGAGTCCAGGCATTGGTCAGTACAATGCACTCATTCCCTCATGGACCTTTGAATAGGAGACGATAGATTCCTCCTCATTCTTTTATAAATTTTCGGGATAAGGAGATGATAAATTCCTCCTTAGAAATCATATTTTAAAAGGATTTCCCCCAAAAAAGAGTACAGAGTACTCAAAAGTTTCCGACGAACGTCCTTCGTCGCAAGTTTTTGTTTATTTTTCCGACGAACGTCCTTCGTTGTAAATTCATAGCGTTGAGAGAAGATCCACCTACCAGACGAAAGAATATAAAGCCTGTGCTGAAGTTAGGTTCCCGGATTTTTCTCCTTGTTTTAAACGCTTTAAGCTTAGTTCTCCAAAGAACGTCCTTCGTTGCAGAATCCTAGCGTTGAGAGAAGATCAACCTACCAGACAAAAATGGTATAAGGCCTGTACTGAAGTTAGGTTCCCGGATTTTCCTCCATATTTAGACGCTCTAAGCTCAGTTTTCAGACGAACGTTCCTTCGTCTCAGGTCCATAGCGTTGAGAGGAAGTCAATCTACCAGACAAGAGAGTATAAAGCTTGTGTTAAGGTTAGGTTCCAGGACTTTCCCCATGTTTAGACGCTTTGTTTTGGTTCAGAGAAATGAACTTTGTTTACTTTTAGTTTAGTTATTAGCCGAAATGTTGTTCTTCCGCTAATATTGAAACCCTGTTGTTTCACAAAATAGAAGATGAAGCACGTAAAATTTTGCTTCAACCAGGTTTATGTTCCTTAGTTATTTGTCAAAAGGAGAAAGCTTTGGTGACCTTAACGTCCCTCCTCTCTTACATTATGGTTAATCGCTTCGGTCGATTACAGCTAAGAAACTTTTATTTAGTCTTGCTGACAAGAGAACAAGAAGAAGAAATCTTTGATTTCAAGTCATTGTCCGCTCTTAAGGCGACGATTGTTTTAGGATCAAAAAGAAAAAGATAGCCTTTCTTTAAGACAGTCTTGGAAAAGATTGTTTAATTTTTTGCTCAGTTTTTATTAGAAATTGAGGATTGCATACAAAGAACTTTGGTTGAGATATCCTTAGAGTTAACGAAGAACTTTCATTGGTTCATGTTTGGTAGACAAAAGACCCTATCTTAAACGTTGCTGGCTATTGTTTTCAAACACATGATGAGATTTAAAGGAAAAGAGAATGACTTTTGTCATATGAAGAGTATAAACTTTCTTAAGTTTAGGAAACAGAATATTAGTTCCTGATCTTCTGATAACACCGCACGAAGAATAAGAATGCTGTTAGTGTAACTTGGTCGTAAGTAACCCAAACAGTACATTAAGCAGACCATTCTTTGCCATGTATAAGTTCTCTGTAGGAAGTTTACAAGTCGGCCGAGAGTTTCCCCTCGTAATCTTCTATTTTTACAGATGAAGCTTGAAGATCAGAAGCACCTAACAGACATGTATTTACAGAACAGCCATGATAAACGATAGGTTAGAAAGAATTTCACCTCATGTTTTGGTTTTGGAAGTTGACCCCAGCCCTTGGTTGAAGAGATAAATACTTTGTTAGTGCTCACGCATCCCATTCTGTTTCGACTTTCGAATGAAGGAGAAAGAAAGGAAAGAAGAGCCTTCCTTATTTCAAACTTAGAAATTTCTTGGCTTAATGCTACCCCAGTTGACATTAAACGGCTATGGACAAACCGTTTAAAGGGAAAGTTTAAAGGAGAGTTCACCTAGAAAATGGTGGAAGTATTAGCGAAGGGACGCTTACGACCCGTCGGGCGTTAAGTTTGAAGGGTTAGAGTTTCAACCATTGTATGTTGAAGCCCTCAGGAATCTGAAACCTTTAGTTTTCTTCGGTAGTACTGAAAAAGTTAAAAGCTAGCAGACAGATCAAGTGTTTTGTTTAGGTTTGAAAAAGGAAGATAAAAGTTGAGTAATGGAAGCAGTTACCAGACTGCCGGACTTCGATTTAAATCAGGGAATTTAGAAAATGCGATCAGCTATTTTTGTTGTTGTTTCATTTGAAAGGAAGCGGTTATCTTTGCTCTATTTGATAAGATCCTGATAGACCTCAAAGGAGAAGGTCTCAAATTGTAAATAGAATTATTAGAAATGTAGAATTTAGGTTTAAGTTAAAATGGGTATTAGTTGATCAAGCTCAGGTAAGTGAACAGTAGAACCTTATCCCAAGTCTTCCTTGACACTAGTAGACCAAACAAGGATAAGTTCACAGCAGAACCTTATCCCAAGTCGTAACAGGTAGTTACCAGGGAGCTTAAATGACAGGACACGTCCAGGGTAGAATATTAAGTTTGAACTTAGAAAAGCACTTAGTATTTGAAGGAGAATGTTCTCCATTAAGCCTTTTGGAACAGCTGACCTATTATAGTTGCCCGAACTTTGTTGATGTTCTCCGTTGCTCCAGATGCGACAGTAGTTCTTTGACTTAAGTACGCAAAGGATATTTCCTACAAGAAGATTTGGCCACTTTTCTTAGTAGAAAAAGGAAAGTACAAGAAAGGTTATCTTTAGTCCGAATGACTAATGGTAAGAGTAACTGCAAAGTTGTAGATACTAGTTTAGTTAAGAATAGGAAGTCGAGTAAACTTAGATCTGTACAGGAGGGAAGACCAAGTTTTTTTTAAAAAAAGAGGAATAACAAAAGTCCATTTGGAAATCATTGGATTAAGAGAACATGTCTGAAACAATTCCTCACTTGCAAGTTTAGGGTACCTAAACAGGCAAATAACATCTAGTTCTTCAAGCAATCAGTTGAAGATAAAAGGAAGAAATCTAACAGGTTCTAGATTATCAGAGAACGATTGTCTTCCAAAAAAGCCTTTAAGATCAGCACATTCGAAAGCTTGTCTTAAAGTAAAGAAGTAACAGTTTACTTCACCAAGAGAGTCCGATACATTCAGGACATTGATTTTGAAGGAAAATAATCTCCGTAATGAGACAACACTCTATGAAGATTATTTTCTGGATTGGTTAGCTTATCAATCCATCCCCAGTTAAGCCTTTGGATTCGCCAATAGATGCTAAATTTACGTCGGAAGTGTCGAGCGTTAGTCTTGTTGACACGCTGCGGCAAATCTTTTTCGGAAAATGGACGCAATAAGAGTCGCGTTGGATCACCAGTCGGAAGTACCTTAGTGTGATGCCAAACTAGTTTACACTCTTTCAATTTTGTTTAACATGGGAAAGCCTTTTCCGTTCATAGAACGATGTCAAAGTACCGTGGTTATACCAGAGCCCGTAAATCTTTAATTTCCCATGACAGACCATGTCTTCGTTAGAGACAAAGTCTAAATCTTGTTTGTATCCAAGTTCACAAGTTGTAGATCAACCTTATGGTTCAACATGGAACCCAAGATAGGAAATGAAGCTTTCATTCTTCTAGATCTCACTTTAATGGATACCACCATTTTTCGAAACATTTTTTGCATTTATTTGACGTCTAAGTATTCTTTTTAAGAGCTTTTAGAGATACTTTATCTTAGGTATTATTCTGGAATAAGATTACATGACTTTTACATCGAAGTTAAAACTTGTGTTTGTGTTTCTCCAAACACTAAGTTGTATATATTGGATAGATTTAAGATAGTATATCTTATGATTCTTTTTTATATTGTATGTATTTTATTACACTCATGTTCATTTATTCTTTCAAAATTCTTAGCCTGGATTAGTTTGAATTTACTAGTTGGGATTAAGTACAATAGCCTGGATTAGTTTGAATTTACTAGTTGGGATTAAGTACAATAGCCTGGATTAGTCTTTTAGGTTGTTAAGTTAAAATACATTTATGCATAAGAAAACTTGGATCAGACGTTTCTTTCGACAAATCACAAACATATGGTTTTGAGTGGAAAATAGTACTAGGAATTAAGTACGGGAAAGTACTCCTAGAGCTAAAACAAACATTTTTAGGAATTAAGTTACAAGAAAGTACTCCTAAGAATAAAGAGAAAGAAACGTGTAGTCGTAAATAAC
>JABUQX010106712.1:0-5000 GCA_015478945.1 Trachelipus rathkii | reverse complement strand
AGCCTACTTCTTTGGAGTACCCCCAAGTATCACTTTGCGTACCCCTTGGGTATGCGTACCCCACTTTGGAGACCACTGCTGTAGAGAATAGTATGGTTTCGCAAATCTAGTTCGTCGATATATATATATATATATATATATATATATATATATATATATAGTATATATATTATATATTATATATATTATATATATATATATATATATATATATTATATATATATATATATATATTATATATATCTATATATATATATATATAATATATATAATATTATATAATATATATATATATATAATAGTATATATATATAATATATATATATATATATATATATATATATTATTATAATATATATATTATATATATATATATAGATATATATATATATATATATTTATATATATATATATATATATGGGATTTACCATACCAGAAAAGAGGCCGATACCGATACCTATACCGATACTCTATTTTTTAGTGCCCGATACTAGATTATCTGATACGATACCGATACTTTAAAGTAATATATAAATACAACGAGTAATAAGCATTTAGCAAACATTGATGTACTGCCTAGCAACTCGGGATTTCATTCCCTGTACCAACTAAAACTTAGTCATTTATTTCATATCTTGGTTGTGCCAAGTATATTTATTTTTTAAATTAAAATAGTATCCTTTAAAGAATAATAAATGCAAATATATTATTAATAACTTTTGACTGTTTGTGTTATTCAAAAAATATTCCATTTCCATTTGCAAGTAGTAAGTATTAACAAAGTTAAGCTACTAGCTTTTATGTTTAACATTATTACAAATTATACAAGAAGAATTCTTAACTACTAAATAAAAGAATAAAAATAATAAAGAACGAGACCTCAATTGTTCAGCTGAAAAGACAATAAAAAAACGCTATTACTCAAATCATTGACATAATAATAATAACTTACTCCTTTAAATAAAGGATAGATATTTCATTCAATTACTCGAAAATTGCAAAATCTCAATGTGATGCAAAAAACATTAACTTTCACTAGTATCTGGCGAGAATGCCTGTTCCTTTTTGGGATGTTTACATTCCCACCTACACTAAAAATACGCTCGCTCTCGACTTATGAGGGAGGGCTGATAAATTTTTGCTTGCAAGCACTGATAATAATGGAAACCGTGGCCCATTTTTATGCATGCCACCACATGAAAGGATTCCCTCTGTAGGCAGCATCTACATGTTTTCGTAAGCACCTCATCTCTCTCTCACAGATTTGCAAATTTTGAATTCATCTTTGCTCCTGAGTGACTGTATCTTAGTTTTTTGGATGGGGTTCATTGGGTGTGATTCATTTGAGAATGAATGAGATTCATGCAATTTCGGCCATGAACTATCAAACCTCTGAACATATCCAAATTGCCTCTTCATCTGCGTAGTTTATTTGCTGAAAAGCCACCATCGTCACCATCAGTGCTGTTGCCAGGGGTTGCTGATAAGGCGACTTCCACTTTTGTGAATCTTTTTTTTTTTTATCACGCGAGCAAGCTCCTCGGTTATGCTATTCAAATGCATTCTAGAAGTGGTTCACCGTCGGAGATGCCATTCTTGTGGGGTTCAGCTAGCTTAATGATTCCTTGTTTTAACCTTTTATTATTTTATTTTTCAGTTGTTTCACCGCCGCTCACTCGGCAGAACCCTATCAAGACGGATGTTGAATCCTCAAAAATTCATCTTTAACGCAAATACGCAGAATGAGCATAGACGTAGCTTTAAATGAGGCGAGAATAAACTAAGTAGGAAAACACAAAGATGGAAGAGATTCCACAGAAAAGAGGTGGCAGGAAAAGAAGGAAGCCCACCGCCAGCCGAATTAGTTCTGACGTTACTAATATCAACACAAAATCATGTGCCGGACCACAGCACCCCTATGTGCTACGAGGGGCGTCATTAAAGTGGGGGTACGCAAGTGGAAAGTTCCCTCGAAGCACTTGCCGCACGGTAACCTAATAGAAAAGAAGATAAAGCGCCAACATAGATTCACAAAGATAGAAGTCAATGTGAACTAGAAAGTACAGGACATCTTAATAAGTATTTTGCTTTGACTAGAGTCCTATCCAAAAGCCTTGCTTGAAATCAAGCCCTCCCGATATGGAGCAGTACTTCCATAAAAGGGCGGATATGAGACCCTTGTATAGCTTGGAGTAACTGAAGGAGGAAAAAAAGCTCTCGGTTCTAAACAAGAACTCCATTTCTTGATGCCGCCCTAGCAACCGTTTTGTGATGTGAGGTTTCCAGACATTTTTTTGTTTATGTTAAGGCCAAGAATTTATATTGTCAACAGAAGAGACGAGAGAACCGTCGAAGAGATAGGAAAGTTAGCGTGTTTTGAAGAAGGAGATTCTGTAGAAGTTGCGGTTTTAAAATGAATTTCACAAAGGTGAGACGACCCCACGCCGGAAATTCTATCCAGATCAGCAAGAATGGAATTGGAAAGATTGACGAGAAGAAATTCTAGAAGTAAAAGAGGGAGCAGAATTGAAAATAGTTGAAGAATGAAGGTCGAGTCATCAGCATATGAGTAATAGAGTTAGATTACAGGGAGAAATCATTAATGAAAAAGCAGAATAAGTAAGGAGATTAATACAAACCCTGAGGAACACCCACTATTGACAGAAAGAAGAAGTTCCCCATCAACACACCCGATATTGAGCGACTTGAAGGAAAGCTAGACATAAGTAAGCAAAGAAAAGAAGGAAACCCACAAGGAGGGGAGCTTGGAGAGCAGTGACGCATGCCATACCCGGTCAAATGCTATGGATATGTCAAACGCCACCACGCAAGTCTCCCCTAGTTCCTAAGAGAGGAAAACCAAAAATCTGTTAAAATCGCCACGTTGAAACCTCGAGTGCAGTAAGCCGTCTGGCGATCGGAAAGAAGGGAATGAGATTCCAGATGGTCTAAAGAAGTGAGAGTTGAGATAGGGTTTCAAAGATCTTAGATAGAATACAAGTTAGACCTATAGGGCGTAGTTAGAAGGATCAAGCGGCTTCCTTTTTTCGGAATTAGTTGACATATGCGGCTTTTAACACTGAGAAAGTTGCTAGTATTGAACTTAGAGAATATAGATTGAACGAGGCGGGTCAGCACGGCAAGTACACTCCCTTTAAAACTCGGGAGAATACCATCCTGGCCTCCAGCCTTCCTAACGTTCATAGATTTCATTAGCCCATGCATCTGATCAATGTAACACAGCGTAAAGCATAGGACACATGAGATAAAGCGAGGAAGAAGAGAATGACAGAATCGTCCAGTGAGTTAGAGGAAAAATAGGAGGCCAAGAGATTTGCCTTTCAGTTGGCGAGTGAGTGCAACAGAACCACAGAGCGAATAGAGGAGGAAAGGATGATTTACAGAAGTTTAGAGATGTTTTTGGCAAAATGCCAGAAAGATTTGTCAGTAGAAGAACCAAGGAGGTCAGCGCACTTTCGTTTAATGAAAAGTCCGCTTTGCTCGTCGAAGAGTCCTCCGCAACTATTCTAGCTTAATGAATAGCAAGCAGTTGATAGAGAACGTGAATTTTGTCACACCCGATACCACTTCTCTAGCCTGACATGACCAGAGAACAAGCACGATCGAAAGTAACAGTTGGATATACTTCTAGATTTTGAGGAGAAAAAGAGTTTAGTCGAAGAAGGAATGAACCTGCTCATCCCATCAACGATTACAGCTCCCACTTTATCGGCAGAAGCTCAAGCGTCTTCAGAGTCAAAGCAGTCACTCCAATTAAGTTAGCGTAGAAGCAACGCAATGCCCCCCAATCCGGCCCGATCAAAGTGACAGAAAAAACGAGGCAGGATGGAGCTGTTGTAGAGAAAGTATTAAAAATTAAGAGATATTAAGGTTCATGCGTCAGATTTACCAATAGGAGCGAAGGGTGTGTATTTATAGAGAGAAGCGTCAGTGGTGAAAACCATAGAGTAAGTGTGGTTCAAGTTTGTTGGACGATCCGGAATGTGGTGGTTCTTTAATTAGTTCTCCGATCGTGAGAATTCTGAATGATTCGCTTCCTCCCCACTAAATCAGTATGAGAGTAACCCAACCATCAGTGTTGTGTACATTGAAATCCCACTAATAGAGGACCTCAGTATTTGGATGAGAAGATTAATAGTATTCGTGAGAAGTAGTAAGGTAATCAAAAAAAAAGGCATGAAAATCTGTTCCGTTAGGAGAACAGTAGCGGAAGCACAAGTTATCTGTAGTAGAAAGAAGAAAGATTTTAAGCCACAGAACATCGAAGTTAGGAGATCGAGATTCTCGAGATCTGTTATAGCGAGTTTTAGTTTACATAGCGGAAATTTAATAAAATAAATTATAGTTGGATATATTAAGCGAGTTAGAAAATGAATTCTTAGCCATCTGGTCTCAGACAAGAGCAAAAAGTTTAGGGTTAGAGTTATAGAGGTTGTATCCCACGGATGCAATTAAGGCAAGTCACTGATGTTGTAAATGTCAATAGAAAGCCCGCGCCTGAGCAAATCTGCCTATCATACACGAAAACACAATTATAAAAAAAAAAAAACAGAAACAAAACAGACAAAAAACAAGGAGAATGAGGAAAAAATTATGTCGTACGGCTAAAACCTTAAATTATAAACCTAAATTTTAAAACGCTAAAACCCCTATTTACATTAATTAGCCCTTGTCTGGATAATGCAGTAACTCTGGTAGACTCGCGCATTCACACACTCTGACCATTGCCGTACAAAGAGAAATAAAAAAAAATACTATTGATCAACTAAAAAAGTGCGGAAGCTAAATCTGTTAAAAATATAATAATGGCTATCATTAGGTTAAATGTAAGCTAAAATCCACCTGGAGAAACGCTAAAATTCATAGTTTAAAAGAAGTCGAGAAAAAAGAACATAAAACCTAGTACTACCATATATAGTATATATATATATATATTATATAATATATAATATATAATTATTATATATATAACTCTCTC
>JABUQX010106711.1:7500-16150 GCA_015478945.1 Trachelipus rathkii | reverse complement strand
CCGTACCGGCACCGCACCACATCCGCACCGCACCGCCCCGTGTTGTAGCGCACCGATTACCGACTCATCCTCTGGAGTTTTTTTTATTATTATTATTATTATATTATATTATTATTATTATTATTATTATTATTATTATTATTATTATTATTATTATTATTATTATTATTATTATTATTATTATTATTATTATTATTATTTTTATCGCTGTTTCTTCTTCGCATCCGGTTTCCGAGTTCGATATATATCTACATGGGTTAGAGTTATCGTATGGGGTTAAAATTTGGAGGGGTGTTAGATGGGGAGGTAACCTCGTCGTAGACGAGGTTACGTCCCCATGGGTCCCCCGAAGGGGGACCCCACCCCCCTTTAAAAATCGAAGTGTTCGTAATTGGCTGAAATTTGGTGAGAGGATTCAGAGTTGAATTTCTAGAAATACTTGATATGTGAATCTGATGAGTTGGCTCCGGCACCGGTGCTGGAGCCACTGCGGTGCCGAGTTAATAAACATTCGTATAACAACAATGTTAGTGTCCTTATAAGGGTTATCGAGGTCGTAGAGTTCGAATATGATGGTTATAAGTCTGTGTAGAGTGTCTAGGACCCCTCCCCTCATTAGGGGGGTCTCGACCGAAAAAAAAGAGCACAGAGTGCAAAACAGAGGTTGAAGGAGGAATGAAGAAGGATGAAAGATGAATAAAGAGGGAAAGAATGAAGAAGGAGTCTGACTCAGAGGAGTAGAAGTTGACAACTGCACCGGTGCTGGCTCCGGTGCGGTGCCGAGTTATTAAATATTAGTGTAATGATACAATATTGGTGTCTTTTTATATGTTATTGGTTTGTAGTTTTCGAAAATAATGGATTCAGAACCATCAAGAAATAAAAAATAAATAAATAAATAAATAAAATTTCTTACACTTTTTATGCTTATAACTTACAAATTTACGTTTTTACATTACCCTAAATCAGTAAATCACTAAATCAAACTTTACCATTCCAGCCAGCATCCAACTCCCTCCTTGACCATTCTGTGATCTATTGATCTATTGATTAGGTCACATTTTGAGTATCATTTTGGATAAGCATAACATAAAATCAAGTTCTTTATACAAAGATCAGACAACATATGCTGACGTAACAAAGTTTTCACATCAATAAAGCTTACTTAGTATCATCTGAACTATGATATAGCCACAACGAGAAAAACCTACACATCTTAAACAAGGAATAAAACGGTTAACATTACAAAGGACCACACTAACACCAGTTGTAAAGTAACTAACATAACATCCAAAAAACGTAACTTATTCACAATTTGTCAAGCATGTCTCTAACATAAACAATGTTAATTTTTACATTAACATGTTAATATTTAACAAAAATGTACCATAACCGTGTGTAATTATCATACAGACCAATGGAGTATACTCTAACGTAACAAAGTTTTCATATTAATAAAACTAACATAACATACCAGACTAAGAATATAATGTAAAAAGGCAACCAGGCCCATCTTAAGCAAGAATAAACTGCTACATTAATAAAGATTCACATACAACCTACAGCACTAATCCATTTAATGCATATCTCTGTAGAGAAACTTAAAAAGTCCATGGAAGAAGTTTTCATCAATAACCTTTACTTCATATAGGTTATTGATGAAAAACTTCTTCCATGAACCAAGAGATCTTGAAACATCATTCGAAATGCTTGCTAATGTACAAATTGATGCTATATTCCAACCCTCATACGGATCCTATCATAGTCTAATACATCCGTATGAGGGTTGGAATCGTATGAGGGTTGGAATCAATTTCACTTTTGACGATGATCAGTCACCTGACTGGAAATACTATGTAAAGGTCCTCGTAAAGAGGACATTCGTAGGAACAGAATGAGAGGTCATCATACCAACACAGCGAAAAATGTCTTACTGACGAAATTCGGATGTATAAACAGCTCTAAAAGGTAACGAGATTCTTGCTTCAAACCAATCAGAAGAAGTAAACAAGAATACAATGCACGAACGAACCATATCAGTTCAAAAGGGTATATTATTCTCGTTAGACAACAACAACAACAACAACAAACAACAAATAACAGTCCAAAAATAAGTTTTTAATATACTAACCAACGAATATATGCTAACGTAACATTGTTTTCACATTAATAAAGCTAACATAGCATTACCAGAACTAAGAATATAATGTACAATAACCAAAATCTAACACACCTTACCGCTAGACTAAACAAACTAACATTACAAAAGTCCATACTTAACAGCAGTAAAGTACTTAGCAAGCATAACAAAACGTAACCTATTCACCCTTTTTTCAAACATATCTCTAACATATCAATGATAATTTTACATTAACAAAATGATTTACGTAGCATTTAGAGTATCATTTCGCATAAACATAGACAAAATGAGTTCTTTATATACTAACCATCGAAAATATGCTAACATAAACAAAGTTTTCACATTAATATAGCTAACATAGCATCATATGAACCAGGAAAATAATGTACCAACGGTAAACCTAACACATCTTACGTCCTAATAAACTGCTAACATTAACAAAAGTTCCACACTTAATAACCAGTAAGTAACTAACTTTACATACAAAACGTAACCTGTTCATACTTTTCCAACATATCTCTAACATTACAATGTTAATTTTAATTGACACAGTAATATTTATCAAAAATGTATCATAACCCTGACCGATTATCATACAGACCAACGAATATATGCAAACCTACCAAGTTTTTTACAGTATCATAGAATATTTAACAAAAATTATATCACTAACTTACCCAAATACATTATCCTCTTTTAGACTACTGTCTCCCCTTCAGAAAAATAATCAAAGTTCATAAACATGAAAAATGATTTTAGCTATAACCATTTGCATAAAGTGATGCAATACTTATTATATTTAACCCTCGGTAGGGAACACAAACGCAAATTGTAGCAGTCGCCATTCGGTTTACGATTAAATAAAAATGACACATCGTTGGGAATAAACGAAACTCCTCATGGAAGATAATCAGCAACAAGCGTAGAGATGCGGGGAGATATCATCGTATCAGCACTGCGAAAAACTATCCTACTGAAGAAAATAGTGTATAAACATCCCTTAAATGTAATGAGATTCTTTCTTTCAACCAATCAGAAGAAAGTAAACAAGAATACGACGTACGAACTGATACCGATATTCAGTTAAAACGACGAAAGACGAAGATGACAACAAACAACAACAACAACAATAACATAGCACAAAGATAAGTCATTATCATACTGACAACGAATATAATGCTAACATAACAAATTTTTCACATTAAAAAAGCTAACATAGCATCATTGAATTAAGAAAATAATGTACAACGACGAATCTGTCACAATTAAACAACTTAAACATTAACAAAGTTCCATTTTTAACAAGCAGTAAAGTACCTAACACAGCGTACAAAACGTAACCTATTCACATTTTTTTCAAGCATATCTCTAACATATCAATGTTAATTTTACATTAACAACTGATTTACGTAGCATTTAGAGTATCATTTCGGATAAACATAGCACAAAATGAGTTCTTTATATACTAACCATCGAAATATAGGCTTAACCAACAAAGCTTTAGCATCAATAAAGCTAACATATCTTAACCGCAACTAAGAATATTTTGTACAAAGGCAAACTTAACATACCTCGCGTATGAATAATCAGCTAACATCCTGAAAATTCCCTACTTATCAAAGGTAAAGTAGCTAATAGGTCATACAATACTCTATATGTTCCCACTTTTTCTCGCATACCACAACAGGTAAAACCGCATCATCTACAAAATCCCTCAACAAAGTGACCAGTCTATCAAAGATCCAACATCTGGAACTACGAATTAACACCATCTTCATCAAAGTTTCACTCGTTTTGAGTATAACCATCAATTGAACTATGAAATATACATTTTAAGGGGGGGGGGGGGAAAAAAAACATCATTAGCAAAATTCTAAGGCAAACCTAACATACACCCAACAAAAAACTTAACTAGACTCACAGTTATCTAACACATATCGTCAGTTAAACAGATATATCTTACAAAAACTCATTCATTTCTCTTAAACAAAATCAGTTTATTTTCACATTCATAGCAATATTTAAACATACGTACCTAACTTACGAATAAACAGTTTTCATTAATCAAGAGTATCTAAAACAACACATAACCTTCCGAGAGAAAACCCAGGGCGGATGGCTCCTTTGTAACACCTAACGCTTTCATGAGGTAACATGAAATATTTTTATACCCTATTTTAGACCCCGCCCCCCTTTCAGAAAATATCATTTCAAAACTGTTAGATATTTGGCACCAGCGCATCATACAGAGGCGATTTGTAAGCACTGTAAGCACTGCTTTGAGATCACCTGGAGATCACCCCAGAGAGATGCACGAAGACCCATCTCGGGGGTACCCTTGAAGGGAGTGTAAGCGGTACGGCACAGCCCCCTTTGCGCTGGCCCTTAATGTAACAGTAAAAGACGTAGTTAATCTTAACAAAATCCCTTAACAAAGTGACCAATCTATCAAAGATACCAGCATCTCCGACCTATTTGAATTGACACTATCTTTCATCAAAGTGTCACACTATCTCTAGTATAACTCATTTAACTATAGAATAAACCGTAGACAGTTAGGCAAAATTCTCGGGCAAACCTTACATTACTCAACAAAAACTAAACCTAGGCTCACGTTTCTAACACCTCATCGTCAGTTAACACAGTAATATCTTACAAAACTCATCATTTCTCCACCAAATCAGTGTTAATTTCACCTGTCATAGGTAATATTCAACATAACGTACCTAACTTACGAATAAACAGTTTTCATTACCAAGAGTATCTAAAGCAACACACCACTCCGAGAGAAAACCCAGGAGGGATGCGCCCCCTGAAAAGGGTGTGAATCTTGAGAGGGGGATCACCCGAAGGGGTGTAAGCGGGAATACCCCTCCGAAGGGAGGTAGGCCCTCGCCCTTCGCGCTTGAGGCCCAAGATAATGTTATAATGTTATTTGGTAAGGTTATGAAAATATTTGTTAAATATTTACTTATGATAATGTAAAAAACTTTGGTAGGTTTGGAGTATATTCGTTGGTCTGTATGATAATCGGTCAGGGTTATGATACATTTTTTGATAATGCTTTACTGTGTTCAATGTAAGATTAACGTAGTTATTATTTGTTAGAGATATGCTTGGAAAAAGTATGAACAGATTACGTTTTGTATGTAAAGTTAGTTACTTTACTGGTATTAAATGTGGAACTTTGTTAATGTTAACAGTTTATACGTGTGTATGTGTTAGGTTTACCGTTGTACATTATTTTCCGTTTATATGATGCTATGTTAGCTATATTAATATGTGTTGAAAACCTGTTATGTTAGCAGTATATTCGATGGTTAGGTATATAAAGAACTCATTTGTGCTATGTTTTATCGAAATGATACTCTAAATGCTACGTAAATCATTTGTTAATGTAAAATTAACATCGATATGTTAGAGATAGCTTGAAAAAAGTGGTGAAATAGGTTACGTTTTGTATGCTATGCTAGGTACTTTATTGCGTTAAGTATTGGAACGTTTTGTTAACTGTTAACGTTGTTATTCTAGCGTAAGGTTGTGGGTTAGATTTGTTATTGTACATTATATTCTTAGTTCTGGTAATGCTATGTTAGCTTTATTAATGTGAAAACAATGTTACGTTAGCATATATTCGTTGGTTGGTATATAAAGAACTTATTTTTTGGACTGTTGTTGTTGTTGTTGTTGTTGTTGTTGTTGTTGTTGTTGATTCTAACGAGAATATATACCCCTTTTGAACTGATATGGTTCGTTTCGTTCATTGTATTCTTGTTTACTTTTCTGTCTGATTGGTTAGAAAGAAAGAATTCGTTACCTTTTAGAGCTGTATTATAAATTCCAAATTTTCGTCAGTAAGAAGTTTTCGCTGTGTTGGTATGATGACCTCTCATTCTGCTCCTACGAATGTCCTCTTTACGAGGACCTTTACATAGTATTTCCAGTCAGGTGACTGATCATCGTCAAAAGTGAAATTGATTCCAACCTTCATACGTATCCTATCATAGTCTATTACAAGACTTAGACTATGATAGGATTTGTATGAGGGTTGGAATATAGCATCAATGACTTCATTAGCAAGCATTTCGAATGATGTTTCAAGATCTCTTGGTTCATGGAAGAAGTTTTCATCAATAACCTATATGAAGTAAAGGTTATTGATGAAAACTTCTTCCATGACTTTTTAAGTTTCTCTACAGAGATATGCATTAAATGGATTAGTGCTGTAGGTTGTATGTGAATTCTGTTGTTAATGTTAGCAGTTTATTCTTGCTTAAGATGGGCCTGGTTTGTTTGGACATTATATTCTTAGTTTCTGGTAATGTTGTGTTGACTTATTAATATGAAAACTTTGTTACGTTAAGAGTATACTCATTGGTTGTATGATAATTTACCCACACGTTATGGTTAAATTTTGTTACATATTAACATGTTAATGTAAATTAACATGGTTATGTTAGAGACAGGTTTGACAAAGTCGTGATAAGTTACGTTTTTGATGTTGATGTTAGACTTTACTGGTGTTAAGTGCGGTCCTTTGTTAATGTTAACCGTTTATTCTGTTTAAGATGCTGTTAGGTTTTCTCGTTTGTGGCTATATTCAGTAGTCAGATTGATACTAAGTAAGGCTTTATTGATGTGAAAACTTTGTTACCGTAGCATATATTCGTTGCATCTTTGTATAAAGAAACTTGATTTTATGTTATGATTATCCAAAATGATACTCAAAATTTGACCTTAACCCCCCCCTATCAATAGATCAATAGATTGATAGATCAGGAGGGAAGTTGGATGCTGGCTGGATGGTAGTTTGATTAACTGATTACTGCATTAGGGTATGTAAAAACGTAAATTTGTAAGTTAAAAACAAAAAAGAATAAGAAATTGTATTTATTTATTTATTTATTATATTTTTATTTTTTATTTCTTGATGGTTCTGAAACCTTAATTTTCGAAATCTACAGACCCAATAACATATATAAGACAGCCAACATTGTATCATTACACTAGTATTTTAATAATCGGCCACCAGCCACCGGAGCCAGCACCGGTGCAGTTGTCACCTTCACGCCTCTGAGTCAGACTCCTTCTTCATTCTTTCCCTCTTATTCATCTTTCATCCCTTCTTCTTCCTCCTTTCGACTCTGTTTTTGCACTCTGTTGCTCTTTTTTTCCTGGTCGAGACCCCCCTAATAGCGGGGGGGGGGGTCCTAGACACCCTACACAGGACTTATTAACCATCATATTCGAACTTCTATGACCTCGATAACCTTATTAAGGACACTAAAACATTCGTTATATTACGAATGTTTATTAACTCGGCCCCGCGGCTTCAGCACCGGTGCCGGAGCCAACTCATCAGATTCACATATCAAGTATTTCTAGAAACTCAACTCTGAACCCTCTCACCAAATTTCAGCCAATTACGACACTTCGATTTTTTAAGGGGGATGGGCGGGGACGTAACCTCGTCTACGACAAGGTTACATTCCCATCTAACACCCTCCAAATTTTAACCCAATACGGATTACCTAACCATGTAGATATATATCGAACTCGGAAACCGGATGCGAGAAGAAACCGCGGTGGAAATAATAAAAAAAAAAAAATTTAAATAATTAAATAAATTAAAAATAATAATAATAATAATTAATAATTAATAATAATAATAATAATAATAATAGAATAATAATAAAAAACTCAGGAAGGCATGCATTTCGGAATCGGTGCCGCTACGGACACGGAGCGTGCGGTTGCCGGGTACGGAGATGGGACCGAAGGGCTTGAGCTGAAGTCGGGCTCGAAATTGAGATCACTCCGTGATCTCAATTTCTTCGACGAATAATAATGAATAAAATAATAATAATAATAATAATAATAATAATAATAATAATAATTAATAATAATAATAATAATAATAATAATAAATAATAATAATAATAATAATAATAATAATAATAATAATAATGTGTATGTGTATGTGTATGTGCGCGCGCGCTCTCGCGCGCTGACGTAATCTCGTCTCCGACGAGATTACGTCATCACGCTCGAACCTAACTCTCGTTAGGCTTAATTTCGGTCGCTCAGATCCCGCAAAAAAGAGCGTAAACCAAATATCGGCGTCCACCCTCGGGTGACCCCCCTCTATATACATCCCGAGATTTGAAATTTACCCTGTTTCGAGCTTTTATCCCATTACAAAGGCTTATATTCCAAGTTTCAGACCGATATCTCTATTTCCTTCATATCGAAAAGGGTGTGGGCGTGCGGAAACTGTCCTATTACTACTTATATATATATATATATATATATATATATATATATATATATATATATATATATATATATATATATATATATATATATATATATATATATATATATATATATATATATATTTATCATATACTGTATATATTTATATATATATATATATATAATATAGATATATTTATATTTATATTATATATATATATATTATTTATTTATATATATAATATATATTATATA
>JABUQX010106711.1:2500-5000 GCA_015478945.1 Trachelipus rathkii | reverse complement strand
CGTCTAAATCAAGGTTTTCAACGTAAGATGTTAAATTATTTTTTGTAGTTATTTATTAAATATAATAATTATTATATTTTGTTTCCTGCATTAAAATGTTCGCCGATTTCAAAAATGTATTTAGTTTTTATGTAGCTATCGAGGTTTTTGAGATACAGGTGTCACCTAATCTGGAGACTGGCCTAAAAACTGAATACACTTTTGAAATCACCGAGCATTTTAATGCTGGCAAATGAAAATGAAATAAAATAAAGGGCGATAAAAAAAATTACATAATAATAAACATGATATAGTTTACGATAAGTTGCAATTGAAATACAATTTTTGGTAAACGAAAATATAAAAGAGGTCGAATGTTGAAAAGTCGATTGGTCATAGGAGGTATATAAAGATGATCAGGTAAATGTTTTTTAGTAACAGTAATGAGCAGGATTAGTGAAATGGTAATGAAAGTAACAGATACATACATAAAGCCAAAAACAACAATTATAACAGATGAGCGGAAAGGCTACAATTGTTTAAAGAAGAAAAATGTTATTCACTTAACAGTTAATAACCTAACGTAAAATAAGTTAACATAACAACATAACGTAACCAAACAACCAAACCTTACCTAACCTAACCTAACCTAACCACACGTAACCTAACGTAAACTAACCTAACCTAAGTAACCTATGATGAACCACTTCCTTTATATATATATAACAATAAATAGTATATATATATATATATATATATATATATATATATATATATATATATATATATATATATATATATATATATATATATATATATATATATATATATTTAAATATATAAGAGAAAGATGAGAGGATCCAAGAGGAGAGAGGAGAGAGAGAGAAAGAGAGAGAGAGAGAGAGAGAGAGAGAGAGAGAGAGGAGAGAGAGAGAGAGAGAGAGAGAGAGAGAGAGAGAGAGAATGAAACATCATTTTTTTCATTCTCAATTAAAAAGTAAACCTTTTTTTTTTTTCTCGCTGCCTCGCAGCTAGGAGGAGGAGAAGGAGTCTCGCTGCCAGGTGAAGTACTAGAATGCTAGGTGTAAGACGCTATTCAGGCGTGTTATTTTAATTAATATTAATAATTTTAATTATTTTATTAATAATTAATAAAAAAAATTCCTTTTCCGGCATTAAAATGTTTTTTTTTAGATACAGGTGTCACCTTAATAAGTTTAGATTTAAAATATCAGTGACATAAGACAATAGGAATTAATCCGGTAAAAGTGTTAAATAAAGTCTTTAATCGACGTCCATAAAGAAAGAGTTGATTAGACCAATGTATTTGTAATTCGGTTCTTCTGCTGTTTAACGCATCAATTTTGCAGCTTCATTATTGGGATAATCATATGCTCCTGTAGATACACATGGGAGAGCAGCTGCTTTGAGATTATTTTCAACCACTAAATGTTATGATATTTTTATAATGTTTTCAATTTTGGTTCTCCAGCATAACACCGTTTGTGTTCTGTATCTGTTTGATTGCTTTTTGTCCAGGTCTTTAATGATTTTAGCATCTACTCTCTCCATCAAGAGTTAGTAACATTGAACTACTTTGGAAGTTCCTGATATACCTTAGTTAATTCTCTCTCTTCTCTCTCTTCTCTCTCTCTTTCTCTCTCTCTCCTCATATTTTGTTAACTTTATACGTGATGTATACTGATTTTTTGTTCATTTTTTTACACAATATATCAACATCTCTACAATCTCTACACCTTTGAGGATAGTATTGTTTTTTACCACATTTGTGTAATTCTTTACGACCTTTGTAGGCTGCGGAGCTGGTAATTTTTCTGTCTCCGCTATTTTAATGCCCAGCCTAGACTCCAGCTGCGGTCTGGCATTTTAATGCCCAGCTCATATTCTTCCGTTCTAAAGCTTTAAATTTCTTACGCGCTCAGGCTCCTGGTTCCACCCAAACTTTGCGAGTCCAGTGAGCTTCCGGCCCGGCTCCGTCTGGCTCCGGCTCCGGCTATGGCTCCGGCTCCGGCTCCGGCTTCAATGGTAAA
Organism: Trachelipus rathkii; assembly: GCA_015478945.1. Lineage (NCBI taxonomy): Eukaryota > Metazoa > Arthropoda > Malacostraca > Isopoda > Trachelipodidae > Trachelipus > Trachelipus rathkii. The sequence goes on along the minus strand of JABUQX010106711.1, from coordinate 2,970 downwards.
CTTCCATTCAAAGAACATTTAAATATTTGTTTCCTTCCTCAAAATTTAAAAAAAAATCTTAATTTAAGACTATAACTTCTAAAAGAATTTTTCATATATATATATATATATATATATATATATACCTATATAGAGAGTATATATATATATATATATATATATATATATATATATATATATATATATATATATATATATATATATATATATATATATATATTACCTTCAAGAGGTTGGATATTACTTCCGTCAGATGCAATTACCAGCAGGGTATGATTTTGACCGATATTTCTATTGGGCAATCTTCAATGTTGTTACTAATTACTCTGAACCTATAACGAAGACCCTGATAAAAGGTAAAGGTTAAAATGTTATTATTTTCTTATATTTCGTCACAAAAGCCAAAAATATATTATTTCAAAACATTACTGTATCTACTGTTCACTCCGATGTTATATACTACCCTAATA
>JABUQX010106708.1:22500-27500 GCA_015478945.1 Trachelipus rathkii | reverse complement strand
CTCTACTTAAAGCTTTACTGTTTTAAACTTTGGGCTTTACTGCTTTAACCATAATTGTATTAACATTATGTTTTTTATTTTGTTTATTACTTTTTATTATTTTATTATATTTTATTATTTTTATTATTATTTTATTATTTTTATTTTTTTTTTTTTATTTTTTTTATTTTTTTTATTTTTTTTTTATACTTAGTGTTATTTACTTCATGCCTATTGTTATTATTATTTAGAACACACATACACACACACACACACACACACACACACACACACACACACAACACACCACACACACACACACACACACACACACACACATATACACACATTCACTGACACTTATACACACATTCACTATGACACTTACATTTACCCATAGACACTTACATTTACACTTATACACACGCGGTCACACACACACACACACACACACACTTACACTTATACACACATTCCACTATACAACTATACACACATCACTAACACTTCATTTACCCATAGACACTTACATTTACACTTAAACACACACACACACACACACAGTCACACACAGATTTACTTACACTCACTCACAGATTTACTTACACACACAGATTTACTTACACACACACACACACACACACAGATTTACTTACACTCACACACAGATTTACTTACACTCACACACAGATACACACACTCACACACACACACACACACACACACCACACACACACACACACACACACACACACACACACGCACACTCACTTACACATATAACGTATAATTTATTAAAACATTTTATGTTTTAATTAAACACGTACATTTATATTACTCATTCAAATATAACTAAAATTATTTCAAAGTTTCTTAAAACTTCTATAATAAATCAATCATTATCTTTGAACAAAGAATTTATTATTAACTGTTAATACTTTTTGTTTATAAATTTTATAACTATCAAGTTTTAAAATAACTTTTACTAAAATTTTATGAAATTTTATTAAAAACATATATTTTACGTACCTTAAAGCAATAAATCAGTAAATCAGTAAGGTCAGCCCCTAGCACCCCTCTACACCAAGCTATGCCACGTTTTGTTCTATTGACTTACTGCTTTACATCATCTTTAGCCATGTAATAAGTATAAAAAGAACAAAATAAGTTCTTCTCTGCTAACATAACATGTATTTTATTAAAATCTTTCTAAGTTCTTATTTAAAAATAACAATTATTCACTTACATTTATATTATTCGTTCGATGTTAGCTAAAAATATTTCAAAGTTTTTTAAATAATTAGGATTTTCTTTATTATTATTATTATTATTAATTATTATCTATGTACATTGACAATCCATCACGAGAAAACACAACAACCCGCACTCCTTACAGATACGAAATTGACCTCTCTCTGTAAAATGTGTTGAAATAACTACTTTAGGCCTAAATTTAGGATAATCCTTTTTGTACCCTGGGGCGATTAGCCTACTTCCAGGTTAAAAATTTATTTCAAACTGACCTTTTTCTGTAAAATGTGGTGCAATAACTACGTTAGGTCTAAATTTAGGCCTAAATTTAGGATAAGCCTTTTTGTATCCCAGGCTGATTTAAGCCTAATACCAGGTCAAAAGGTAATTCCAGTATAGACAAGAATCGAGAATCAATGTTATTATTATTTTATAAATATATTTCAAACTGAAACATGCTGGATCGGTAAGATCCTTTAAGCAGGTAAGAAGGAAATGTTTACCTTACTTGTGATTGGTCGGAGTAATCCTTATCTCTATATGACCTCGTATGTGATTGGTCGAGAATTATTTTATCGTCTTTTGATCACGTATGTAAAAACATGTTTTTTCATATCCTGAACCTAGGGTTCGTTTATTTAAACTCTTAACATACATGTAAATATTTATTTAAGAAAGTAAAAATAAGGATAATAAAAACTTTACTATATAATTAGAAATTTAATAATCATTATCTTACAGTTAATTTATATATATGATATATATATATATATATATATATTATATATATATAATATATATATATAATATTTATATATATAATATATACTATATATATATATATATATATATATAATATATATAATATAATATATATATAATATATATATATATATTAATATATATAAGGCCAAAATTAAATATATACAAGAGTGTAAATATATTTACAATGGTTTATATATAAGGTTCACATTAAATATAATACAGGAATATTATTATATATAACACTTCCACATACATTTTACACATAATGTTTATGATTATTTTATATTAAAATTCTCTAAATCTTTGCAAATATGCCAATCATTTATATCATTATCGATTATATAGTTTCGTGTCTCATTAAGACATTCAGTTAACACATACGTAAAAAGTTCCCGCTCAGATATCATAGTATATTTACATTCTCACCTGCATAAATACTTTCTTGCCATTGTTTTCTAAGTAGATAAATGAATTTCTGTACGTCTATAGAACTTAGGAAGCGATCGATGATGTGCGTAGGATCATCAATCAGGGTTTTCTTAAATGCGTAGTATTCTTGGTATAACATGTAATGAATTACGGTTACGTAATTAGATAACACAAATGTCTTCTTCATCTGTATTAACATTCGCTTACGTACCTCTAACATATATTTCATCTGAGCTAGGCCTGAAATGTAGAATCCAAATGATGTAGGTTCAAATACTGCTGTTTCATTATTTCTCGCCCATAATCTAACTTCCAAACTGATTATGTTTTGATGTTTATAAAATGCTAGAGTAAGTTTTATCGCTGGTTTCTTCGCACAGGCTAATAACTGTTTCGGCCCAGTTTAAAGCTGAGCTTGGTTTAAAGTATTCTGTAAGCCACTCTTCAGTGTGATTACATATACAAAGTAATTCATCTGGACTCACGAAAATACGCTTTGTATTATAACAGGGTGATTGGGTAGCACACTTGAAAAATTCAAATCCATCGGTTTTTCTTTTATATAAGAATGAAACCCTACTTCCGGGGATCTTGATTTCCCACTGGATAATGTCTTGTATTGAGGTATACTTGTTAAGGTGATTCATGATATACACTTAGTGAAAATAGAACACTTTTATTACAAACCAGAGAGCTTTGCACCGCTTAACAGCTAAAACGAGTATGATTTTAAAATGAGTTTGGGTCTAAAACACGCATCCTCAAATATAATTTTCATCCAATCACAGGTAAGGTTCGGATATGAAAAACATGTTTTTACATACGTAAAACCAAAAAAGCGAAAAAATAATTCTCGACCAATCACATACGAGGTCATATAGAGATAAGGATTACTCCGTCCAACTCACAAGAAAGGTAACATTTCCTTCTTACCTGCCTTAAAAGGATCTTACCGATCCAGCATGTTTCAGTTTGAAATATATTTATAAAAAATAATAATAAACATGTGATTCTCGATTTTGTATATTACTGGAATTACCTTTTTGACCTGGTTTAGGCTTAAATCAGGCCTGGATACAAAAAAGGCTTATCCTTAAATTTAGCCTAAATTAGACCTAACGTAGTTATTGCACCACATTTTACAGAAAAGGTCAGTTTGAAATATATTTTTACCATGGAATTTAGGCCTAAATCAGCCCGGGATACAAAAAGGTTTATCCTAAATTTAGCTAAAATAGTTATTTCAACACATTTTACAGAGAGAGGTCAGTTCGTTATCTGTAAGGAGTGCGGTTGTTGTGTTTTTCTCTCGCGTGATGGATGTCAATGTACGATAGATAAAAATAATTAATAATAATAAATAATTAATAATAATAATAATAATAATATAAAGAAAATCCTAATTATTTAAAAAAAACTTTTGAAATATTTTGACCTAACATCGAACGAATAATATAAAATGTAAGTGAATAATTGTTATTTTTAAATAAGAACTTGGAAAGTTTTTAATTAAAATACATGTTATGTTAGCAGAGAAGAACTTATTTTGTTCTTTTTATACTTATTACATGGCTAAAGATGATGTAAAGCAGTAAGTCAATAGAACAAAACGTGGCATAGCTTGTGTAGAGGGTGCTAGGGCTGACCTACTGATTTTACTGATTATTGCTTTAAGGTACGTAAAATATATGTTTTTAATAAAATTTCATAAAATTTTAGTAAAAGTTATTTTAAAACTTGATAGTTATAAAATTTATAAACAAAAAGTATTAACAGTTAATAATAAATTCTTTGTTCAAAGATAATGATTGATTTATTATAGAAGTTTTAAGAAACTTTGAAATAATTTTAGTTATATTTGAATGAGTAATATAAATGTACGTGTTTAATTAAAACATAAAATTTTAATAAATTATACGTTATTATGTGTAAGTTGAGTGTGCGTGTGTGTGGATGTGGTGTGTGTGTGTGTTGAGTGTAAGTAAATCTGTGTGTGAGTGTAAGTAAATCTGTGTGTGAGTGTAAGTAAATCGGTGTGTGTGTGTAAGTAAATCTGTGTGTGTAAGTAAATCTGTGTGTGAGTGTAAGTAAATCTGTGTGTGACTGTGTGTGTGTGTGTGCGTAAGTGTAAATGTAAGTGTCTATGGGTAAATGTAAGTGTCATAGTGAATGTGTGTATAAGTGTCATAGTGAATGTGTGTATAAGTGTAAGTGTGTGTGTGTGTGTGTGATGTGTGGTGTGTGTGTGTTGTGTGTGGACCGCGTGTGCTATAAGTGTAAATGTAAGTGTCTATGGGTAATGTAAGTGTCATAGTGAATGTGGGTATAAGTGTTAGTGAATGTTTGTATAAGTGTGAGTGTGTGTGTGTGTGTGTGTGTGTGTGTGTGTGTGTGTGTGTGTGTGTGTGTGTGTGTATGTGTTCTAAATAATAATAACAATAGGCATGAAGTAAATAACACTAAGTATTAATAATAAAATAAAAATAAAATAATAAAAATAATAAAAATAATAATAAAATAATAAAAATAATAAAAATAATAATAAAAATAATAATAATAAAAAGTATTAAAACAAA
>JABUQX010106708.1:12500-17500 GCA_015478945.1 Trachelipus rathkii | reverse complement strand
ATTTTTATATTTTTTGTTTAAAAAATATATATTTTTGCTAAATGTTTATTCTTTTTATGTTTATAACTTAAAAAAATTGCGTTTTTACACACCCTAAAGCATTAAATCAGTATATCAAACCCTCTTTCCCACAGATTCATGACCTATTGATCTATTTTTCTATTGATCTGTTGATTCAAATCGCATTTCGAGTATCATTTTGAATAAAAATAACATAAAAATAAGTTCTTTATATACTGATCAGCGAATATATGCTAACGTAACAAAGTATTCACATTAATAAAGCTAACATAGCATAACCTGAACTAAGAATATAATGTACAACAACAATCCTAACATACCTTACGCCCGAATAAACTGCTAACATTAACAAAGCTCCATATTTAACAACATTACAACAATAAAGTAACTAACATTGCACAAAAAACGTTAAATATTCACACATTTTTTCAAACATATCTCTAACATTTCATTGTTATTTTTACTTTAACATATAAATATTTAAAAAAAATTATCATTATCTTACCTAATTATCATACTGACCAACGAATATACGCTAACGTAACAAAGTTTTCACATCAATAAAGCTAACATAGCATAACCTAAATTAAGAATATAATGTACAATGACAAACCTAACATACCTAAAGCACGAATAAACTGCCAACATTAACAAAGTTCCATACTTAACAGTAAAGTAACTAACATTGTATAAAAAAGGTAACCAATTCACACTTTTTTCAAACATATCTCTAACATATCATTGTAATTTTTAACAAAAATTTATCACAACCTTATTTAATTATCATACTGTCCAACGAATATATGCTAACGTAACAAAGTTTTTACATCAATAAAGCTAGCATATCATAACCTGAACTAAGAATATAATGTACAACGACAAAACCTAACATACCTTACGAGCGAATAAACTGCCAACACTAACAAAGCTCCATACTTAACAACAGTAAAGTAACTAACATTGCATACAGAACGTAGCCTATTCATACTTTTTCAAACATATTTCTAACATATCATTGTCATTTTTACATTAACATAGTAATATTTAAAAAAAAATTATCATAACCTTACCTAATTATCATACTGACCACAGAATATACGCTAACATAACAAAGTTTTCACCTCAATAAAGCGAGCATATCATAACCTGAACTAAAAATATAATGTACAATGACAAACCTAACATACCTTAAGCACGAATAAACTGTCACCATTAACAAAGTTCCATACTTAACAACAGTAAAGTAACTTACATTTCATACAGAACGTAACCTATTCACACTTTTTCAAACATATCTCTAACATATCATTGTTATTTTTACATTAACATAGTAATATTTAACAAAAATTTATCGTAACATTACCTAATTATCATACTGACCAACGAATATATGCTAGCGTAACAAATTTTTCACACCAATAAAGCTAATATAGCATAACCTGAACTAAGAATATAATATACAACGACAAACCTAACATACCTCACGTATGAATAATCTTTTAACATTCACAAAGTTCCCTACTTACCAAAGGTAAAGTAGCTAACAGTGCATACAAAACTCAATGTAACCCCACTTTTCCAACTTATCATCAGCAGTTAAAGCAGTATTATCTAACAAAATTCCTTAACAAAGTGTCCAAACTATCAAAAATACCAGCATCTTGAACTATGAATTAAAACTGCCTTCATCAAAGTGTCATGCATATCAAATATAACATCATTTTGAACTATGAATAAACGTAGACATTAGCAAAATTCTCGGCCAAACCTAACATTACTCAGCAAAAACTTAACCTAAGCCCACGTTTCTAACACATCATCACCAGCTAACACTTATCAATTCTCTAGCAGATCGGGGTTAATTTCACATTGTCATAATAATATTTAACAAAACGTTGCAGAAATTAAACATAGCCTAACATAGCTATCACATAGACAACCAAAATTATTTCATAAGTTTTACTTTAAAAACAAAGCGATGTTGCCAAATCATCGGTATAACCGCTATTCCCAAATTTCACTAGATTAGAATAAAATGCTATCACGACCAAGGATGATTCATTTTATATCCAAATAAGATACCAAGACCCTATCTATCCGAAAACTCAATCTAACACCACTTTTCCAACATATCAATGTTACTTTTACATTAACATAGTAATATTAAAAAACAAAATTATCATAACCTTACCTAAATATCATGCAGCCCAAAGAATAATTGCAAACATAACAATGTTTTATTCTCAGTAAAGCTAAACTAAGAACATAACATACTCAACGTTCCCAGAGTACGAATAAACTTTTATCTTTAATAAAGTTAACAACTTAACAAATAAAGCTAACATAGCAGAACCTGATCTAAGATTATAATGTAAAACATCGAACATAACATACCTAACTTACGAATAAAGTCTTCATTAACAAAGTTTTTTGCTTATAAACGGTAAGTAACTAACATTGGCCATAAAATTTAGCTTATCTCCCATTTTCTATCATATCTATGCTATATCAATGTTAATTTAATATTAACATAGTAATATTTGTCATATCATAACCGTATCTAAATATTGAACGATGAATAAACGCCTAGCATAATGAAGTTTTAACATCCGTAAAGCTAACATAATATCACCTAAACTAAAAACATAACATACGTTACGTACGAATAAACAGCCAACATTAACAAAGTACACTGATTAATATCGTTAAAGTAACTACCATTGCATCACAAAACGTAGCCTACTCCCCTGCAAAGAACCTAACTATCATACTTGTCAAGGTTGAGGCTATATGACACAGATGTTCAGACAGGCATACCCGGTAGGCTTATCATTAGGGTTACTTTCATGTTTATACAAAAGCTTTCAGGAATGCGCTCACTCATCAACATAATCTCAATCTTTACTATACATAACCGAACAATTTTCAAGGACGAGTCACACTACTTGGAGATCACTCCCAGAGAGATGCATGAAGACCCATCTCGGGGTACCCCGAAGGAAGGTGTAAACGGATATATAAGGGCACACCTCAAAGGGCTGTGCCCTTACCGCTTACACGGCCCTTCGGGGAACCCCGAGATGGGTCTTCATGCATCTCTCTGGGAGTGATCTCCATGTAGTGATATTCCTCCCTGAAAATTGTGAAGTGTGATTAATGAGTTTCACGAACTCTCCTCAAGGGAGAAGGTATGCGAATTTTAAATTTGGCAGAACAGTGTCTACTCTAATAACGTTAGTATAAAGAGTTATGTAATAAATCGACGGCATATATATATATATTATATATATATATATATATATAATATATATATATTATATATATATATATATAATATATATATATATATATATATATATATATATATATATATATAATATAATATTACGGCCCCCCGAATGTTACCACTTCACGGGTTAGCGGCAATAATTCTAGGGGGACAGAAAGTAATATTAAAATATCTAAAAGACATTTCATATTTCTTCATTAGCCTTTGATATTCTTTTATTCTTCTTCTTGGATACTTTTTCCACTTTCGTGGGATGATCATCAAAGAAATAATAATATATATATATATATATATATATATATATAATATTATATTATATATATATATATATAATATATATATATATAATATTATATATATATATATACAAAGTACTCCCATGGATATTGTTGCAAAATTAAAACAGTTATACCTTTTAAGAAATAGAATATCCAAGGGAATAACTTATCGTGTCAATATGTAATCTTCACACATATATAAAGCTTAGAAACTTCTTTTTATGGTTGCTTATTAAATAACTAACTATGGAGCGAGACGATAAGCAAAACTCTTTTGCTGTTACAGCGTTACATTAGTGTGGCATAAAAAAAAGTATCATTTTTAAAGACTCAGCTTGGTATTAGCCGGATGCTGGAGTATCGTGGCATAAAGTTATATGAGGACTGATGATTTGATAGGTGTCCATTGACCCGGCTGGTAAATCACGTTCTGTTCGGACACCGCCAGCTATTGAAGCTGTTAAGGCAAGAATTGAGCGAAATTTTCTTAGTAAACGAAACATCATGTTAAGTGAATGCAGATACCAAAGAATTCAATGTCGCTCATCTTCAGAGAGGGTCTACGGTTAAGGGGTTACAATAGGCGTATCGGACATTTATTCACTGATATCCAAATGAAAAGTAGGAAAGTAAAGTCTAAACGTTTGTTGTCTGTGTAAGTGCATGATTATTCAGAAATAGTCTCCTAACTAACCTATCCTAACACAACCTAACCTAACCGTTTACGGAAGAAAAAATCTTTATTGTGGAAGAATGTTTTAACAAACAAAGCGACAGTGTGTATGCTAGGGCATCTAAGGAAGCATCAGCACTTGTACCACGTGCCCAAAGAGGTCATTATCTAGCTTATTTGATAGTTTGGTGAAGAGCGAGTTAGTATCGATGGGTCAAAAACATAAATTTTTGTGGCGTGGAGTTGAAACCTCTGCAGCTGTGTAGCAGCAAACAGTTCTGGAACGTGTGGTAAAAGCACCAGGTCAAATCCTTTTCCAAAATGAACCATGGATTTTTAAACTGGATTCAGCATAGGCACATAAAGCAAAGTCTACTCAAGCTTAGCTCAGGGACAATGTTCCCCATTTTCTGACGGTGGACAACTTGCCGTCTCTCAGCCCCGAACTTAGTCCTTTAGATTAGAAATTATTGGGCAGTTTTAGAACTTATGGTTTTCTCAAGATAATACCTTTAATATTGGTAATATATATATATATATTATATATATATATATCATATTATATATATATATATTATAATATATATATATTAATACTTATAATAATACTATATATTATATATATACTATTATAATATATATATAATATGATAAAATATTATATATATAATATAATATATAAGTATATATATATATATATATATATATATTATATATTATATAATATATTATATATATA
>JABUQX010106708.1:0-7500 GCA_015478945.1 Trachelipus rathkii | reverse complement strand
GTTATTAACGGAACAGGTACTCATAACGAAATATATGTTGCTGGTGTGTTTTGAGTTCTCTCCACGATATGATTGAGTATCGCGTGTTTAGCTACGGGAAGATTATCGATTACACGTCTCTACTAATAGTAAGTGTTTACAGTCGTGAGGCTCTTTTGAGACTGGAAGAATTATTAGAGATACGCGAGGGAAAAAATAATGATTAATGTGAAAAGCAACGATGAGAGGCAGAGCCACTGAAACAAACAAAACCAGAATAAATTAGGATATTATGATAATAGATAGATCTCAAATACTACAAGCAACAACAAAATCGCTCCGCCACAACACCAATTACAATAAAAAATAGAATCAATCTATGATTTTTAATTAGAGTTTAAGATATACCTGAAATAAATCACATCCAAATAAACCTAAATACCAGATCCAGTCAGATACCGAAATACTCATCTGATAGCCGGATACCTTAAATGAAAAATCCGTAAACTAAAATGAGGCTAACTTAAGTGTGCTAAATAAATAAGCTAACATAAATCCTAAACATAATGCTAAAATAATAAAAATTAATCTTATAAAATGTATAACAATGCAAAAAAAATGAATTACTCAATTGTATCATAATTATTAAGTATTGTTAATTCTTATATAGCTTTCATTGTTATATGATTTTAATATAAAATGAAATAATTATCCTTACTCAAATATTTTTTCATTATAAAAAATATTTTTAAGTTATTAAGATTTATTTTATACGTTATTAATAATTCTTTATTCCTGACCCACTCTATTTATGCATTAATCACTGGATGTTTCATATGTGTTTATAGCTTTTAATGTTAATTTAATCTATTAAAATGTGCTTATATATTAGCTAAATAGTATCTCTCATTTATTTTAATATTGTTAGGTTTTCCTCTTTCTACAAGTTTCTCCGTACCTGCATGTGTTATGTCCCCGGTTTATGTGATTATGATACCTGAGTTATCATCATATATGTAATATTTACAAACTAATGAGATTATTGACTCTGTGATACTAAAAGTTTCAAATCAAATTTTCTTTTAAATACATATTCGATATTAATATTATAACTTGCCTAAGTAGTAAATATCGATTTACTTTCTCTTTCGTTTCTTTAGCATCATAAGATATAGTGCGATCCGAATTAAATCACATGCCTTCTCGTCAATTATGGTACAGGATCGAGTGAAAAAATAAAAGAAATGTCAATTCTGAGAATGGAAATATGAAACTGTTCTATATATTGTTACGTATTATTTGAAAAGTAAATGATTTGGCAGGTCTGCAAAAATTTTGTGTTATATATAGACAATTGATATTATCTCGGGAGTCATAATATAAGGTGCAGTCTTGTATTTTTATTATTCATTATTCAATCATACAACTGAATGTCACTCTTGAACTATTATATTATTATAAATTAATATGAGAGGAATATTACTCGTATAAATATCCTTGTACAAATTAGATAATTAATAATAATATTATTAATACTAAAATTAATAAATCAATAGACTCAATATAGGATAAATATATGTCATATAATGAATAGAATCAAGGAACTACAAAATAATCACTATAAAATCCTGCGATAATTTAATTAATATTCCAGCCTTTTTTTTTAACCAATGAAAGTATATGAATAAATTTCTTCTCTCTACAATAAATCCAGTCATACGACCCTCCATTTATAGACTTACGTATAATAATAAATTGATCAACTAAAAAATACTTGTTCAATCAATAAAACATAAACTTAAATAGTCAAATTAAAAATAAAAATAACCATAAAAATAAAAATAACAATTAATAATACTAATAATATAAATATTAATAATAATTATAATAATAATTTTAAATAATTACCATCTGTGAGTATGTAATTTTAATTTTAAAAAAAATAAAATTAAGATTCATAAACCAGAAATATAATAAATAATGAGGATAATAAGAATAAGTATTAAATGAATAAAATAAAGCAAAAAATTGAATAAAATTATAAATATAATATAATAAAATAATAATATTCCTAATCCACATCTCAAACTTCTTTGGACAATATCAGAACAAGCTTGAATGTCACATGTCTTCAAACACAGTAAACACCCAAAAAGCCTTAATATAATATATGATATAATATTTATATATAAATATTAATTAAAATGACCGATAAAAACAAAACTAAAAATATAATATAGATAACGAACAATTTAAAATGATAACAATGCACTCTATTAACCGCGTTCTAACACCACATTGTACATGTAATAATAATAAATAAAAATCTAAATAATAATCATTAATATAATAAAAGAATAATAAAAATAATATATCAATCAAAGCACTGAGAGTATTAAAATAAGTTCATAAATAATTATAACCAATAAATATTTTAAAAAAAAAAAATATGTGATATTATACACTTTGCCACCACGTCATAAACGTAATAAAATTCTAAGATCAATACTAATCTTAATCGCCTTCAATGTATACTACCACCACAGATCGTTTCCAAAAATGTTAGAAATCTTAAAAATATATTTCAAAAATAATTATTATTTAATACAAAAAAAAATACCCTCTCGTGGAAACCACTGTGACATTATACAACTAATACTCTGGTATTTCACATCTGATAAAAGAAAAAATAATAAGTATAAGAAAACATAAAAATTTCAAATGTTAAGTAGATCTATCATAAAAAAAAGAATACATAAAATAACAGCAACATCTCTAAATAAACTATCATAAATACTACATTCCATTCGCCTTGCAAATATGATAACTCTTCGCCTGAATAGGAATTAAGCCCAGAGCGAGCTCTCGTTCGACCTGCAAACAACCGAGAGATGACGCCTGACCTATCCCTATTAGACCGTGCCTTAAAACAACGTTGACAAAGATACCTGAAACCATATATAGACACTCGCTTAACAATGTCCTAAGTAAATATACATTATAATGATCACTATTAATTACATACTCGGAAATCTCGAGATGAGCACTTTCCTTTAACTTCCGCTAACGCCAGGACTACAGGATCTCCTCTAGGCCCCTCCCACTTCTTTGAGACCTTATCCCTATACACCTATACACCGTCCCGCCGTATTCTAAGCGTAATCACCATCTTCACTCTCATATCTCTCCTCAAGATTTGAATGCGTTTTTATTCCTTAGTTACAATTCTATAATATAATGAGAATTCGAGAGCTATCGCCTATGGCTCTTAATGACTAAATCCTATTGATAACGGTAATAGGCTATATATCCGCGCCGTTATGCAGGGGTGGGTGCCTGATGGAATCTATTTGTTGTATGAGAGCGTATCGGTTCGTGCTGTGGCGACCTTATTGAGGTGATCAAATCGCCATAATACTTTTCTTAAGCGTGGTCAAATACTCCCTAGCCACCAATCCTATGTCACCACCATACTAGTTGGAGGTTCACGCACGTCATGTCCATATCAACTATTTTCTCGAATGCAACGGACCAGCCTCAACATTATGAATACCTTTATCCAAAACTAATAACTGCACATTTATGCTATTTCAATTAGTATAAGCATCTAATCTAAAAGCGAATTTAATTAGCACTTTATTGTATACAAGAGCATTAAAAAAATACGCACTCTTCTCTTTTCTACATTCTAAACCTGTGCCCACTTCGTGAACATCCTAACTTTGAATTCAAAGTAGTCCTGCGTCCGGGACTAATCATCATCTCCATCCATTGATCCGATATCGCCTAGTATACCAGCACTTATCTTCGTAGCCTCATCTCACAGGTACATCTACTGGCGAATTTAACTTTCCCTCACACAAAATACATTTCTTTAGAAAAGTTTAAAGAACTCTACTGTAAGGCTTATCACCGAGGTAGAGTAACTTAGCTGTAGTTAGCGACTTGACATATCCAAAAAGATTATATTGAATATCATTAGGAGATATATATTATAGCACGCGTCCAACTGCTCTCCAGGTCATCTCCCTCCTTTGGGGTTTTCCTCTCATCCTTTGCTTATATTTCAGCTTCACTTTCAAAGTCACGCTCAAATATCATGCTAGTGGTTGTAAATGTGAATGCATTCTTTATTCTTCTTTTTCTGCCACATTTTCGATGTTACCCCCTGTATTTCAGGTTTCTTTTGGCCTGATTTTTATTCATATATATATATATGTATCAGCTCATTCAATTATTCACAGACGTTCTCTTTATCAAAGCCAAGTTCATGAAGCATGCATACCAGGAATCGATCTTCCTCTTCCATATAGTTCTAGCCTTTGTTTGTGCCATATGCAATGCGTAATTGATAAGGGAATATGTGTCCTTCGTTTTTATTGAATCGTGTTCGGCGATGTCATTTCACTTGAGTTGTTGCCATAGCTCAAACAAGAGATATACCACAAATATATAACGGTCTATATGCTCCTCCAACACCTATAGCTGCCATTCAACTACTGTGTAGACTACTAATCTCTACACAAATCGTTGCCACTTTCCTAAGAGAATAACTAAATACTACCTATCCATAGATATCTAAACCCGAAACCTGCACCAGCCATACTCGCCCCAGTACACATTATCTTCAAACCAAAATAATCAAATCAACATAGAAGACACCTCACATCATTAACACAGTCTGTCTAACATCAAACCAATGTACCTATACTATGCCTCGCGATAGCAATAACTCTTCAACAATCATGGCTCACTATCTATAGAGAGAGCACAAGCCTCGATACTATAATCTATGTAGCCACAAACTGTGATAATGAACTACCAGCCGGAAGAAAGTATTTCCTCTCTCGTTACCTTTCCCAGAACACTGCAATACCCATGACCTCTCAGGGTTTCTTCAACCTCCGAACCAACCTTTGCATCGAGTGCTTTCTTATCTGGGAGTACGTAGGCTCTGTGAATTACAACCAGCTTATCTAGAATGAGAGTCGAGTACAAAAGAACCAAAATGCTATTAAACATGTCGAACATTACCAAGTAACACTATGACACAATCATATAAATATACATATTGATACGCGAGTCACAGAATTATTGAGTAAACTTTAAAAATCTCTTTTCTACAGTTACCACAGCTGGACTAAAGAACAGGCTTCGTGATAGGTGTAAAACTTATCACACCTTCGATCGTTAACAAACCACCTTTAACCGAACCGCCCCCTAATACATTAGCTAAATTCCGTCTGCCATGATTCCGAGCCCGCACTGAAGCGAAGTTTTGTGTAGATAATTGGAACTCAGGTAAGTTCAACCTGCCAAGTGTCCCTTGGTTTCTGAACCCTTTGGTTTTGTGGAACTCTTCCAATCTTCAACCCTGATGATTTCCCTGCACCCTGAGAAATTATCTCTTCCAACACATGTGCTAGCCTTCGAACAGTCAACATAGTGCCACTCAAACTACTCATCTCCATAGCACGATCTCAAATATCTGACAAATCGAATGAATAAATTTTATCTATAGGACCTGAACACAACTCCTAGATGGTTCCCAAGTACTACCACCTGCGAAAACGCATACGTCTTTGTTAGAAAGACGCTGTAAATAATATCAGTAAGCAAATCAACATTCAAATAAAAGCATTCAAAAACACAGTACTCCAATAAACACATATACTTTAAATTTCAAACAAATAATAAGTATACAATAATATAATAATATAATTATTAACTATCTACCACTAACCTATAAATAAATTATAATTATAAGTGATAAATTATCTAACAACTGTTATCTATATTCATAAGGTAACGAACAGTACTATCAAAATAAATAACTAAAATACAATAACTATAAATAAAATAATGAAAATCCTAATTAAACAGTAAGCATCGAATACATACGAGATCACACTATTCTAAAAACGCATTATTTAATAACGTATAGATATACCGATTGCATACCTCATTCCCATCAAGCATAGTAATAATATATCATTTACAAAGTAATCTATAAATAATTACATATCTTACGCATACATTACATTCCTTAAGCCCACTATTGCACCAGTAAGAATAAATAAAATCTACAGCTACATATCCTAGATAACACAAATATAATCAAATTTTTAAATTCCACCCATAAACTTCAACAAAGTTTAAACACCACGCATCACGCCAACTCCCGACCAACTCACTCATGCTAGCCTTTATAAATCGACGTATATAGATATCTAGCATCCATCCATATGTACTAGCATAAACAAGTTAACATCATAGCACTTAAAACGCCTATCCAAATCTTAACATTAATTAAAATATTTAAAAATTAAATTATAAATATTAACTACTGAAACATATAAGCATCTCATAATAATACCTTCAATAAATCAAAACTTTAACTAAATAAAGAGCAATTATATAAATTTTATACAGCTTAAATTACAAGAATAAAAATACGCAATACATATTAATAAGACCTAATTGACTGGAACATATCAAGTAAACTTAATTCAACAAACTAAAATATATAATAAACTCTTACATTCAACCATCACACTATATTTAGTAAATCATAAATATAAAATATACATATTATATCAAGACTCTATATAACCTAATATGCTTCTCCAACCTTGAACAAATCACTATCAAGGATACTTAAATATAATATCAATAAATAAACTATAAAGTAGAATTAAAAAATTCTTAATATTAAGAAAATGATAATCAAAAAGTAAGCGATATATGCTAATCTCATAAACAAGTGACCACCTTAGCATGTAAGAAATAAACTCAAAAATTATTACTATGTCCATAGACACAACATCTGACATGATAGGCCAACACTAAATGTCTTTATCCATAAACCCATAAAACACTAAATAATAAACCCAACAACCATGCCACATTAAGCTCTCTTAAATAAACTCAATATACTTTACCCAATACATAACTAAGACTCATAAAACATACCTACCTGCCTTCACCAAATAAAGCCCTTATTAATATTTAACATAATCATATAATAACTTGGTAATAAATACTAACTAATTATCAACTCGGATTATCTATACAATCACATATATAACCTCAATACTCACAAAACCTAAATTACAGCTACTAACTATATACAACAATCCCATCCTACACAACACCACTGTGAGTGAGAGCGCTGACCCATCCAAAATCTATACATTTGTTTAAACAGACACCCAATCATACGAATCAGACTACCTTACCGCTTCTACCAAATAATCTATAAATATATAACATCGTTATTTAGTGATACATAATAACCTCTTATAGCTTTTATATATACATAGATCAATGGCTTAACGACTATTATCTTAGCAATTACCACTAGCTTTTAAAAATGCCCCAATTAAATTTCTACATCTAAAAGGACTAAGATCGGGCTGAGCAGGCTGCAGTTGTCCACCGTATAGAAAATGGGGAACATTGTCCTTTTAAGCTGAGTAAACTTTGCTTGATTGCTATGCTGAATCCAGAGTTTAAAAACCG
>JABUQX010106707.1:0-15000 GCA_015478945.1 Trachelipus rathkii | reverse complement strand
AATACTTAAAGCAAATGACATCATCATAGATTATGACACAGTTTCCAAACACAATTTATTCCATAAAATAATAAAATAAAATATTCCCACTAATTTCAAGAAATGGATATCAAACTTCCTATCAAGGAGAACAGCTCAAATACAGAAAAACAATAAAAAATACACATTAAATATTAAAAAAAGCATACCTCAAGGAGCATTCCTATCCCCCACTCTGTTTAACTTATTCACAGCCGATCCACCACAACCACAAACAAACCACACAAACATACCAACCTACGAAGACGACATCACCATTGCCACCACACATCAGAATCTAAACACAACTACAAATCTGACCCAACAATCAATCAACCAAATAGAATGTCCGCTTCAACAAATAAATCATCTATTACTCTAATCACAACAGACTGACTACTCGGTATCACTCACCCCCAAATCTACATAAATAACTTCAAACTTCACTATACCACTAAAAAATACACCTGAAATTCTTAGCATAACAATTGACACATTTATTTTCACAAAACACATTACTAACATAACAACATCAGCAAACAGGAAATTAAACATACTAAGAACCATAGCCGGCACTGATATCACAAAAAAAACAGATATCCACCGCCACATGCAAACAATTCATCCGTTCAACACTAAATTACACTTCACCAACATGTCACACATTACTGACCAAGGGAAATATATGAAAACTACAAATAACCCAAAACAAGGCACTTAGAATTATAACAGGATGCACATCTACAACACCACAACAACACATACATGAAGGAACAAAAATGCTACCCATAGGCAAACACTTAGAAATGATAGGTACTCAATTCTACGCCAAAACACAAATACCTCATCACCCATGCACATCGCTCTCTCTAACCCTATTCATCATAGGCTTAAACAACCTCTGTCATCTCCAGCATTATTCTACAAACAAATTCTAAATTACATCCTACCACCACAAAAAACATATCATACACCAAACAAATCCACACACTCCTAACCGAAAACTATTTAAGAAACAAAATACTAAATAAACACCACCAGAAATAACATCTGAATTTAACTCTCTCCCAAGAACCATTCAGTCATCCTTAGCCAAACTAAGATGCGGCCACCACCCAAATTTGCAACACTATAAATATAGATTCATTCTTAATCAAACCACCTCGAATATCTTCACAAATTGCAACCAGGTCCAGCAAACTGACATATTTCCTACTAGAGTGTCACTCTAACCATCTGTGGAGGACACCGGCAGCGGCCGCTGGGTACCTGAAAGCAGTTTGGTCACTTTTAAGTATATATATATATAATATATATATACCTATAATAATATTATTATATATATATCAATACATATATATATAATATAATTAATATATACTAATATATATAATAATAATATATATATTTCATCTTTCAGACAATATTTTCTTGGAATTTTTTATTTTTAAGAGTTTAGTGCACCACTTATTTTATTGAACGCGAAATATATACCTAATATACCTATATTATATATTTATATATATTATAATATAATAATATATATATAACTATATATATACTAGACTATATAATATAATATATATATATATATATATATTATATATATATATTACTTATATTATATATATATATATACGTATCATTAATTAAACACCACTTCATGGATGATACACTCATGACACTCTCTCGCATATTATTACAGTGCAATACTTTTTCTATAGTACACTACGCATTGATTCTAATAACTTACCTTCTGCTATAATTAGTGACTTTGACATATATTTTGGATATTCTACATAATCGCTGAGCCGATGCTAGAAAGGTTACATTAAAATACTTGACCTCTTGTTTCTCCCTATACCTAAGCTTCAGAAACTCAATTTCATCATAATTCCAACCTACCCTTCTTTCTGATTCACAGTCGTCTGCTTCTGCTCTTCGAAGGTCGATGAATCTCTTCGCTGTAGTTCTATACCTAAAAGAAAGTGAACGATAAAATCTTTCCAAAAATTTTAATTTAATAACGTTCATATTCCCGTTATTTTTCTTTTTGTTATTTTCACTATGATTTCATTTTTGCTCTTTTTATATCAACAGTATTTAACTGCCCACCGTTTATCTTTTAAATCTAAAAAAATAATGGTTCTTCCTTATCCCTAACTTTTTACTCTTCTATTCATCAATAAACTTTTTCCAGAACAACAATCATATACTCTTAAGCTGGTGATCTCCATTCAATCATTATACCTGTAATTATTGCTTATATTATACCTTATATATATATAATACTACTATATTAGCTATTATCTAACTACCACGTCTATTATATTTTCATATGCTATTTCAAATAATTAATGTTCTATATATATATATATTATACTTTCATATTACTATAGTTAGTTATTATTATCTAATATTATATTATAACTCTAGATCATATATAAACAATCAATAGATTTCCTTTTAGAGGGATAATATCCCTTACTATGTTATTCTATAATTTTTTTTTAAATTCTCATATATTTATATACTATATATTATATATGTATATATATTTATACAGTGAGAGAGAGCGAGAGAGAGAGAGAGAGAGACGAGAGGAGAAGAGAGAGAAGACGAGCCCGAAACGTTCCTTTGCTTCCGCATATTTACCACAAGCAAAGAAAAGAATTATAAATATGATTCTCTAACAGTAACAAAAAAAATGCCTATATCAGAAATAAAAACAAACAAGTTCGTCAGTTTTATTTTGGTGATGTTTTCAAGTCAATATAGAAATATAGATAGCATGCACAAAGCGTAAAATTATCTATTCAATGTTTTCCATTCTACCTTAATTTCACCGCTATTGATGTCCAACACAATCTCCAAAACCGTAAAAGGACAGAAATATATTAAGACTGATGGTTTTATTTTTTATTATAGTATAAAGAAAAGGATACGATAATGATCAATCACTCATAGATATTTGCTATTTATATATCTGTTATATATACTATTTATATATAATATATATATATAATAAGTTATCATATATAAATATGTATATATATATACATATAATATTATATTTTATACTATAATATATTATAATATACTATATATATATAGTACCTTTATAGTCTTGTACTATCATCTTATTTTTTTTTAAATAGTGCATATAACTATTATATATACAGTATCATATTTCTAAACATATTATTATATTCATAGTATTTATCTATTTATATATATATATATATATATATATATATATATATACTATATACTAATAATTAATATATAGTATAATTTTAGCATACTATATTATATTTAATTTAAATCTTTATGCTAAATAGTGATATTTATAATATAATTAACTATATATACCTAATAAGATATGATGTTTAGGAGGAATGTTTCTACTAATTTATATAATTACTCAACTTACTCACAAGGGCATTAAATATACATAATTATAATTTAAAACATAAAGAAAAGGATAAAAAAGAAAAAATTGTGATCAAAAAAATGCCATTTTTCCATAGTTTATTAAGCAATATATTTTTCTCTTTATTTCATGTCAGAATTATTATAGGTTTCTGTGGAGATTTTTTTTTTATGTATGTTCATAAATTTATGCATGGTTCATAAACAGATTTTTGTCCTGATGGCTCACATAAAATTCACACAACAAAGGTTAAGAAAGCTATCGGAATCTAAAAAAATAATAATAAGCAAATATAATATGATGGCCGTATGGCAGATATAAATGGTGTTTGAAAGCATGTAAGAGAGTTAAAGGATCTAGGGAATATAAAACAAGGAATATTCCAGACTTTGTAAATGGTAAACACTTAAGATTGATTAAAGGGGCTAACTCAGACGTCGGAATTTCAGTCCATTTTACCCTTCAGCTCTTCGTCAGTTGTACACTTAAGATATGATGTAAGGGGCTAACTCTGACGTCAGCGAACAGGGCAAAGAAAGGATGAGATTGTACATAAAGACCAGTTACCCGAGGTCTTCTCAAAAGAGTGGATATGAGATTAGAGAGTAGAGAAGAGTAAGGTCATTTGTAATTCTATAAAATAACGACGGTGGTGGAGCAGTTCTATGTTCAAAAAGTTCAGTGAGAATAAAGGAGTTGATATGGAGAAAACTTTGAATGGATTCAACAGCTTTTCAACAAGATATAAAAACAAAGCTTGAGTAGAATTAAAAAAAAAAAATTGGAAAAATTGGTGAAAAGATATCTTTTGTCGATCACAAATTTGTGAAAGTCCGGGTCTGACACGTGTTAACATATTTACTTCGATTCAACTCTCAATTGAAGAAGCCTTAAAAGACCTGCCGCTTAGGATATTTCTGTCTGAGAGGCTTTTATGTCCTATATCGATTCATCAGGCAAAAGAAATCTAATTTGAACCCAAACTATAAGTAACATAATAAAATTAGTTTTAATTATATTATGTATTACCAACTTAATTAACATTTAAGTAGATCATATTATATATATATATTATGACTACTCGCACTATACCGTAATATAGTATATTATATAACTATATTATAAGTTACACTGAATCATCTACCCTCCGATCACTAGCTATCTATCATATAGATCTATTTACCGTAAGTATAATATATGTTATAACATAATATATATAAGATTAATATTATGATATACAATTATATACAAAATGTACTTATACTTAGTAACTCGCCTATATATATTATATATAATAATATATTAGATATTATATATATATATATATATATATATAATAATATTAATAACATATTTATATACAGTTAATATAATATATATATATTGAACTGATATATTCATATAATATATATACCTAATTATACTACCTTTACATATTTCAACTATACAGCTATAATTATATTAGTACTTATATATATATATACACGCTATTATTACTTCTCACTTATGACTAAATATATTTCACTCACTTATATATATAGTATATATTTATATTACTAAATACTATATAATATAATTTTAGTTATATAATATATATTATATTATATATACTATATATCATATATATATTCATATATATATATTCTATATATCTCACTATATATATATAAGTATATATTATTATATATAGCTATAATATATATATAATATATATCTATAATTTATATATATTATATTATATAAATATATATATCATTTATATATTATATATAATTTATATATATATTAATATTATATAATATATTATACTATATAAAGAAATGCAGACTGTGAAAGAGGGCAATACTCAAAATCCGCCAATCTTAAACACACAATGTGTGATGATTATTCATATGTACTTTATCTTGATTATTGACGTTTTCTTATTTTGATATTACTCAAAAGACAAAAATTAAAAAAAATTTCCAACAATTTTTTTTTATTTGAAATCATGGTTGGATTCAGAAACAAATCCTCACAAAAACAATCTGCCTATGTACATAATAAGAACTTATCCTATAGATATAAGCACAAGGTGTGTATCCACCCCTCCCTATGACACAATGTAATGAAAATTTCAGCATAATGATCGGATTAAAACAGGCAAAACACTACATACTACTATCGGACTAAATGATCGTAAAAAAACATAGTTTTGCCTCAAATATTGTGATATACCACGAAAACAATGTGTATAACAGTGCAGGCATGAAAATCACACTCGAAAAACGACGTTCTTGCAGACGTCTCAGCATAAGAAACTACAGTTTGTGTGGTTTTTCGGCTTAGAGCTAAACAAATCTCGTGCTTGGAAAACTTTACATATTTTACGTCTATAATTTTACGGGATAAGGGGGACATTGCTTCTCAGCACGGAGAAACTACATGCTGGCGACCCTGTCCTTAAATGAGAGCTCAATAGAGAACGTCTGCTAAGAAGACAGAAAATGACAAACATGAGAAAAAACCAACACAGGATATAAGCACCATATAATCCAAGGGTGTTGTGAATTATAAACTTCTTCGCTGTACATTTGTTAACAAACACTATTCTATCTCAGTTGATCATGTATGATAAGAGGAAAAGTACATTTAAATGGCAAGAATAAAGGGAATTCATAAGGACTCAATGCAATGCAATGCTCTGTAACTTAATTCGTTTAGATCTGTTTTTTAACTACCTATTTATACTTCCGACGAACCTTCGCGTACTATTGTCCTCTGCCCAGGTAAGGGGGTCTTTGTCTCGGTCGACGGTTGCGAATATCATACTTAACTACTATATATACTTATCTATATATATATATGATTATAATAATTATAATACTTTTATATAATATAATATATTAGTATTCTACATTCATATTATTATTATATTGGATATATATATATATATATTTCATATCTACCTGCAATTCACTGCGTATATAAATAATAACTCTCTATATTATTAGTTTGTTAACGCTTGATGAGCAACAATCGCTGTCTGTTGTTTATAAATATTTCTAGGGAGTTATAGGTGTTGGTTATAAGAAAGAACAGGTTCTTCGCAGAGTGTAAGTAGAAATGTTGCATAGCTAATCATATTACGCTAATATAATAGCAGGATCTTGGCTGCCTGCACTATTAAAATACTTTGTATGGATGCAAAGTGGGACTTAAGTCTTGAGTGCGCTAGGTCTTCACATGAGGCGTAGTTTTCGTTACCTCTGTAGCTAATAGTATAGACTAGCGATGAACTATGTCTGACGAATCAAGGACTCGCTAAATTTAAAGCTTACAGATGTTGTCAGCTATGGCCTCATATTTTTAGGGGCGTGTTAGTGTGAGAAGAATTTGATAAAATGAGGAGGCTCTTCCCTGTGCGAAATCTCCGCATCCCATGAGATGTATACGTGAACAATTGTGTTGCGTTCGTACAGAAACGGGTAAACTGATAGCAGAATAATGAAATCACAACGAGAATGGTTCTGGACCATGTAGGAATAGGATTATACTTATTATAGTTGGCAATATAAAGGGATATGTAGTGGTGAGCGTGCTGTAAAAAGGAATTAGATCCGGAGAAAAGTTGATTGAATCACTAAAGGAATTCTTTGGGAGAGAACATGCGAGTGTTGGTAGCGCAGAGGCAGAAGAAATGCTGCATAATTGAAGTGACTGCGGGATTTGGTAAGGGGGGTATACGGTTGTGGCCCACCTGTGCCAAGGGATAAACCCCTGCATTGAGCGAAATGCCAAGTGAGGATCCGTCGCAGCCCCATGAAGCCCCAGGGTGATTTTCTGACTGCAACGGAGTTCTCACTTTAAGGGTATAGAGAGAACGGTAGCAGGGCACTTGCGTCTTATTCTTCTACTAATTTCTGTTTCCGGTGCATGAGTCGCACACCTTACCCCCAGACAATGGGGAGCAGAAGGTGGGTGATATATATATATATATATATACTATATAATATTCATATATATATATATATATAATATCAATATATATATATATATAATATATAATATATAATATTATATATAATATATACTTATATAATATATATATACTATATATATATATATATTTATATATAAAACAAGAGACTCAGTCTTGTTATTAAACTTAAGGGCGAAGAACGTTTCATTGGTAAAGGATTTATATATTATATATATATATTAGAATAGATTATTTTATGCAATTAACTTACCGTATATAATATATATATATATAATATATATATTCATATATATAAATCATTTGAAAATTTTTTTGGAAAAGTTTATTCCTTGTATAAAAATTTGATAATAACTTTTCTATACAAGGAACAAATTAAGACAGATTTACATAGAAATTTGACAAGAACTTTCAATACAAGGAACAAATTGCCATATTTACATAAAAAATCGATCAGAACAAATTAAGACAATTTGTCAATCGAATATGGAACACATACCTTTAAGCTTACACGTCATTGATACCACTCATACTATTTTTATATACCTCAGTGACCCATTATCACTCTATTAACTATAGATAATAGCGGTTTATTACCTCATGTAGTTATTATATTTATTTCACCTACTATATATAGCTATCCTATGATTCAGGGTACTATCCTAGTATAATTCCTATTACTTCTATATTTAGTATACCCTCTAATATTATCCAGGTACGTACTTCCTGTTATTATAATATATAAATTATACATTATATATATATCATACTTATTATCATATCACTTATAGGTGTTATTATTAGTTGTTAGTTAGGTATTATTATTATTATATTATAATATCATTATATTATATATTTCATATAACATAATATATAATTTCTTATCAGTATATATCTATCTATCTAGATAGCAGCTCAAATGTATTTTAAATTTATATGTACTCCCATATACTCTATATATATATTCGATAACATAACCTAAATATAACTTATATAATATAATAATATACATATATATATTATATCATATCATATAATCTTATTATACTATTATTATTATATTATAGTATCCCTAGATCTATCCTATATTCGCTATACTATTATATATATATATATATTAATATATATATACATATATATATATAATAATATTATATATATATATATATATATATATATATACAACTCATCCTTGTTATATACTGACTACATACATACCTCAATAACTCAGCTTCATCATCTACTACTTGACATAATAATTTCATTACTGAATAAAGTACTTTCGTCACTTATTAATTCATTTAATTCCTTCAAGTTTCCATCAATATGATATATATTATCATGACTAAACCCTATAATTAAACTATATATAAATTAATGTTAAAGTCTGATAGCCATCCTATATCTATACCAGCTAAGTATATATGCAGTACTAAATATCCATCATTAATTATCGTATATTACATATCACAACTGGGTGACGTATTCTCTAGACCTAATTATTTCCAATCATCATATTTCACATATCTCTCAGCTACATGCTTATTCATCTTATATATATTTCTATTTAAACTTACTACATTTATATACGTAAATAAAGTCTATGTATATTATTAATATTACTGACCTACACATATAATATTGTAATTACCTATAGTGACTGAGTATATATTACTCAAACTATACTAATAGTATGCATATCTGACCCGCTCTACGTTACTTATATCAGCTGCATACGTGATATCTAATCCTAGCCTCTCTCACCTACTTACCTACTCTCTAATCAATCTTATCACCTACTATATATACCTATCTATACCTACTGTAAGCTATAATGCTAATCTCTCTTATTACAGTCTGTGAGACGGCAACGTATCATCTAATCGACGCACACTCCAGAACAACCCCAGACTGTGGCTCGAACAGTAGCAAACCTATAACATTATCAAGAGATTTCAATAGAAAATTCTACGAATCATATATAATAAAACTTAGTAAATTCAATTGTAGTATAGATTGTCACACGTCGTATAGGAACATAATTGGTAACCATTAGAAACTCCTCAAGGTTGTAGCAACCCTTACCTCGATGTATAAGAAAGGATCATCTAAGCAGCCTGTGCCTCACTGATGTAAGACACTTACACTCGAAGTTCGGGCGTGTCCTCACTAAAAGACTCCGTATTTCCGTTTCATCCTTAACTGACCGAAACGATCCATTCACTCAGCACACACGAGAAACATATCTGGATCGGGATAA
This sequence comes from Trachelipus rathkii, assembly GCA_015478945.1. Classification (NCBI taxonomy): domain Eukaryota; kingdom Metazoa; phylum Arthropoda; class Malacostraca; order Isopoda; family Trachelipodidae; genus Trachelipus; species Trachelipus rathkii. The sequence continues at coordinate 5,310 of JABUQX010106707.1, read as the reverse complement.
CAATTTGGAAAAAATAATCTTATCTATCTATCATGTGCCGTACAGCTCGAGCGACACACGTAACATGTGCAAATAAACAATAAATTCCTCTTAACACAAATAGAAACATAGTGACAATATGAGCAATAATGTCCACTTGCACCTTCGTATGCCAATAAAATATAAATTACTTTAAAATACAAACACTTGCTTTGCTCAAATAAATAAATAACAGATGTGGGGAATGTAGTAGGACGTAGGATATTCTACATAGATAGTATGGAGCAAAAGTACATAGTAATTATTTTTAATAAATTCTTAATTATGTATACACTATTCTCCCATATTAAATTTTCTTCCATTCAACAACAATACGAAGTACGAAGTCATTAAAATCTTGTATTCCCATAATAAAGTCTTTCACCTCTACGTCCTAGACTCCTCATTAAATAATTCAGACCACGTAGTCAACTAGCTCTCACAAATCACTCCTAATCCCCCATCTCAACTAATGTCCCCTTTTACTAGATTAGTAATTAACGTTACCATAAGTTTTATAATTATACAACAAAACAGAAAAACAACTAATCAAAAAATGACAGTCTAAAGCTAAAATATTTCGACAGTGTTTTAAGACGAGAACAACGATATGTTTCTAAAATAATATATAAAAAGTTTTCTATTTATTTCGTTTAGTATTGTACTATTCTCCACTATGATATAAAAAGAAATCATAAATTAAAAAGTTTCTCAAGCCACGATAATTATAATAGTCGTACCACGGTATCTCCGCGATTGAAATACCTTCGCCCGCGCACTGTTGATGGACTCGCATTACTCGATTTACTCCTTTCTTTACAACCCTCTTCCACACTGACTGCTTCTACTAGTACCAGGTCATTAGCAAGGCTGTCCCATATCGTCGCTATGCCTGCCGATATCCGCTCCTCTGTGCTGAGTAACTCCCCCATTCCTTCGCCCGTCCCACTAACCGGTATAGCTGACCACCTGCTCCATCGCATCATGCCCATCACCCGTATAGACGACGACCCGAACATTCAACCTCTACACCATACCTACCCCGAACACCAATAGCCATCGTCGTTTTTCCATATTGGGCGCATAGTTTTCCGTCAACTGAACGGATTTTTCAACATACACCTCCAGCATCGTCAGTCATACCCCTCAGGTAAGTAAATCACCGTGAATCATGTACGTCTTCGCTCCCAGCTTTCCCGCGCCTGGACAAGTCGCTAACAGCACTAGCTTCCGCACTTAGCCAATGTGGTAGTTTTCCTGTGGGTCCCATGCCCGAATCGAGATACAGTTAATTCTGCTGTTCCTAGTCGGCCGACGATTGTTCTTTCGTCTCGCCAGACCATCGCGTCTGTTAAGTCCCGATTCTATCGATGAACCATTCATTATCGTCGTCATCTATTCTGTCCTATCACGGTACCATAACCGAAGCATCTTCACTCCCCTACGTACAATTTCTATAGCCAATCAGATTATCTCTCCATCCACCATGCCCTCCAGTCCTATAACGAACGTCTCATCGACACGCCCCACACGTCCAGAACGAGGTCAGGCCCAAAAATCTTCAATGACCACGCACAGGGCCAAGGCCCTCAACGTCACTACTCGGCTCTATAATCTTGTAAACTCTTATTTCATCCAATCTTTTCTCACGATATATCCTCGATTCAGCGCTCACGTTACTTCTCCGCCGTCAGGCATCGAGAGTAATAATGATTATGATTGCATCTCAATACACATTACTATGATGATCATTGAACAGAACCGTATTGCATCGCCATGTTTCCGCCTCCGATTCTCATAAAACCTACGTCATTTACAGACCCATGATTAATGATACTCCATGAAATTCTGACCAGCTCTATTTCGATACAGATCACTCCACCTAAGCGTTTCCACCCAACCGGTCCGTATATCAACCAGTCCTCAAACGTCTTTTCTCCCAGTTTTCTCATCGACTATTAACCACGCAGTCACAGCAATACCTACCCTCAGCTTAACAGCCAACGTCCAAACCTTCGGCCCTACTCTCTCCCTACATTCAGCTCAGAACCGCCTGCCCTAACCAGCCCCGATGTCCTATCCCCGGAGCACTGGGAACATTGCCTTGTTTGGGGAGACCCGGATTACGTCGGGTACACCGCGGCACACTAATCATAGACAAATTCCCGGTACGTGATCGCCGCCGGATCTCGGACCGCTTACCGCTGCTCGGCTTCTCGCCGCAGAGCCAGACATCATCTTCCTGCCTTCACCGGACCGTTTTGACACGATCAATGTCTCATGCCGCTCATCGACAAGGCCGACTGTCTTTACTAGAAAGAGACCTTCTCCTTCGAGTACATCAACTATTCTGGACTATGATCATATCCGAAGATTCGGCCGATGTCTGCGATCCCCACGACTGCAACTCGCCCGCGATCCCCGACGCATCCCCGCACTCGATACACCGTAACCATGCCAAAACACATCACTGCAAAGCACTTTTCCTCTGTCCCCTCTCATCCATCTACTCCGTCCTACCTATCCCCGACCTTCCTCGAAAGCTCCCTTCCGTCCTTCACACAAATCATCTAAGCTCCCGTAACGCGCCCCGGTGCCCCCTCCCTACCTATTCCACTTTACCCCAACCCTCTCGCGATCCCACCGCCCTTTCACCTTCCTTTTCGTAGTCTGTCGTCAATGTCGCAGATGTTATGGTTACTACCAAGCCCATCTCGCACGGCTCAGTATCAGAAGCATCCAGCCTTATATCCCGCATCTAGACTGTCCTACAGTGTCTCAGATGATCAGCGACGCCCGCCGACCTACCATCTATCCACGAAATCCGAGCGCCCTCGCTCGCCCTAAGGGTAAATCTTCCGATCCACTCCCGGACATGACTTCTCCGGCGTATCACGGCCGTAAGGATACTCGGGTCTTGCTACGTCAACGCGACTCATACGACCAGCTATTCTCCCACGCTAGGAGATCGCTGCGCTATTTCCGCTTGGTTCGCGCCCTGCCTCTCACTCCGGGTCCTGTCCTCGTCCTCCCATCCATCAGACGCCTCTGCCTTCCGCCGGTCCACTACAAGCGTTCCAGACCCCGCATATCGACCACCGTCTCTATGTTCGACTCGTAAAGCCTCCTATTATACTTCCTCCCTCTATTTTTACTTGTACAGCCACCCATATTCCGCACCGAACGATTCTCAACAGCCCATCCGAGGAATGGCAGGGCCCCCTCGAAACCGTCGTCGCCGTGGCGTCCTCTTTCTCATACCATCCTGCATCGAACTATAAGCAACGGCATCACATATCACAATTGGTGCCACCTATTCCTGTCAGACCTTGTGTCACCGCTTAGTATAACAGGTATACTTCGATCAAGGGCCTGCGTACGCCAGAGAACTCGCCTCCCCAACGCCGGCCCCATCCCAGATCGATCTACCATCATTCCAGTGCTCCGGAATTCCCTATTTACATATTCATCCCACGAATACTCACCAAGATGAGAGACAAGACAGAGAAGGAATACAGAAGAAACGCCGAGACCATGTATCGGCCAAGGGAGATTCGTGTCACCAGGCTGCAACTCTCCCTTAACTAGTCTAACAGTACCTCACGGATACTTTCGCTTCTTCTGCCTGGAAAACCCTGCAATGCATCCTTACCCTCCCGCTCATACCGACTATCTTCCTGAACAGCATGTACTGCACGAAGTTGCATCTTAAACACGTTGCCGCAGCCACAATTCCAATCACTTTCGATCTATTACTGTTCTCCCCTCAGAACACGATCCTATAAACCTCGTGATCTCTCCTCATATATGTCTATAAACTTCTTCCGACTCCAATGAGCTCCTCTTATCTGAAACATCCGTGTTTAAAAAAAAATTCTTTTTCTCATACAAAAGAAAGAGTGCTGCAATTCTCTCTGAGAATACTGAGCTTCTGATATATATCGTACACCTATTGCACCAGGCGATAGCGTATCGGAAACCGTGTGGCGTCATCCTGTTCCAGATCAATTCAAAAAAAAAAAAAAGGAAATATTAGTAGTACAAATTTTCTTCGTATCCATCGCAACGTACGTTTTGTTTGTCTGAACCGCAAGTCCTGTTCACCCGCAGATAATTGCTTACTGTAAAGTGCCGAGGACAGACCGCATCCAGCTTGTCATCCATGTCTTGATCTGCACCCACTTCGCCGCGTTTTCCACTTTTCCAAAAATGGTCTAAAAGTTTAGAACGTACTACTGAAGTCAATACTTACTAGTATTATCTAAACTATATAAGTACTATCACCTCTGCAGCTATACCTCAGGTAGTATATATATATGATCAGTAAGGCCGAAACTTGATTATATATATGATATATTATATACTATTACTTATAAATATATTATATATAATATGCTGATATATTATATTATAGTATATAATAATTATATTAATTATATATATGTATATATTTATTATATATATATATATATATACTATACTATATATATATAATTATAACTTAATTAACTATTAATACTTATATATATAGTCGCACTACATATATATATATATCATATAGAATTATATATAACTTTAATTAATATATATATTTACTATATATACTATTATATATATATACATAGTATATATATATAAAAGATATATTATATATATATTATATATATATATATACTATTATATATATATGTACTGATGAGATATTATATTATATATATATTATATATATATATTATATATATATAATATATATATATAATATATAAATATATATATATATATATATATATTATATATATGATTAATTATTCATATATCATATATATATATATGATTATATATATATATAATATATTAGCAAGATAGGCTAATATTATAATTCAAATGTATATGTATATATACTCGCATAGTATTATATACTAATATATATATAATATATAGTATATCATCACTTATATTTAGTTATATATATATAATACTAGGTTATGTTTTTTTTATATATAATATAGATTAATATCAAACTATTATATATATATAATATATATATATTACTATAAAATATTATATATTATATATATATATATACTATATAATTATTAGTATTATATAGTTCTACTATATACGTAACTTTATATTAATAGTAATATATATATATATATATATTGATATATGATATTATATATATAGTAATAGCATTATTAGTTTAGCTTCTTTTTAATTGATAACTCATAATATATTATATATAAATATCGATTATATATCTCATATCACTTAAAAGGTAATATATAATAT
>JABUQX010106706.1:2500-17500 GCA_015478945.1 Trachelipus rathkii | reverse complement strand
GTAGTCAGATTGATCCATAGATTAAAAATAGTAGTCAATGAAATGAGAAAAAGAATAAAATTTGATAAGTAAAAATATAGTAAATTACGATAGGAAAATAAGGAAATTCTTATATGATTAATAATCGAAATATTATTGTTTCTAGAACCAAGGTTTTGTCCAGGAAATGAAAAAAATCAGTCTAAATATTTGCGCTAAAATAAAAATGCAAATATTCTGGCAAGTCGGTGATGACATCACCAAAAGCGAACTATGATGGCGTTGACGGAGCTGTCAGGAGCTCACTCTTCGTTTGGATACAATTCTGATAGGTTGTTTTGATTTACTCTTGTACAAACAAATAAAGTCTCATTTTGTTGTGAAATATTTATTTAGTTAATTATAAAACAATTGCTGTAAATATATAAAAATTAACATAGCTTTTAAAATAATTATTTATTACGCATACGACTTGATTGGAAATAATTGGGTAAGTTAAAACTAATTGGATTGTGTTAAAGCAGTTGAGTTAGAGATATTACATTAGTAGTATTCAACAAATAAAACTTGTTGACATCGCCTGGAAGTATCAAATTGTGTTTGAATAGATAGCAGCATTAGCGTTTTGTTATATAAATAATTAAATAACGACAATAGAGTTTTGATTATGGAAACTTTTTGAAAAATAGCATTAGCATTTTTAAGCAATAGCTATAGCGTTTAGTTTATGTAAAGATTGAGTTTATTGTTATTTGCGAGAATTATGAGTTATGTTGAGAACAATTGATGAATTAATATTGGCTTTGTAAATATAATTTATAGGATTTGAAATTATTAAGACGGTTAAAATTATAAGCCGTTTACATATTTAATTGTTGTTCTTGGAAGTCAGGACTGTAAATATATATATTACATTTTTAGTTTTGGAGTTTTTTTTTTTTAATAAATTCATAATACAGAGTTTCTTTTATTGAGCAACATTTTGGTTTTATTTAAAGAAATTGCACACATTTTTGATGAAAATATAGGTGACTGTGAGGTTTTTATACAGTTATCCATAATTATTATTTTTCGTTGTGATATTTTGATATATGGAAACTTGAAATTATATTACATGGTAAGCGTGATTGCTGGAGAAATAGTTTACCACCACTTTTAGTTGTTGTTTTGATCTAACGGAATTCAGAAATAGTTTACCACAACTTTTAGTTGTTGTTTTGATTTTACGGAGTTTCAGAAATAATTTAGTGCATGGAGTTTCAGAAATAGTTTCGTGCATTGATTTTCAGAGATAGTATTTTAGAAATAACTTGGTGTACTAAATTTTAGAAACGACTTTGTGTACTGAATTTCAGAAATAATTTGAAATCTTGATTTTGGGAAATAATTCGGTTCTGATTTTCAGAAATAACTTAGCATACTGACTTTGAAACTGGCATACTGACTTTGAAAATAACTTAGCATACTGACTTTGAAAATAACTTAGCATGCTGACTTTGAAAAAAACTTAGCATGCTGATTTGAGAATAACTTAACATACTGATTAGAATATAAGCTAGTATACTAATGTGAATATAACTTAGTATATTGACCTCCAAAATAGATTGGTATACAGATTTCAGAATTAGTATTGCACGGACTTTCAGAAATAAATTAGTACACTTCATATTAGAACTATTACTGTGCAGAATTTCAGAAATAATATTTTGATTTGACTTTGATGTTTGTTTAAATTTCATAGTAATGATCGACTTTAACTTAAACTTATAGGGTTGACTGTTGAGTCGGGACTTTGACATAATTTACTGTAGTGACTTTTAGTTCGAATACCACGACTTTTCATTTGGACTTTGAAATAGTTACAGTGATAGCTTTTAGTTAGATATAACGATTTTGATTGGGACTTTGAAATATTTTATAGTTCGGTTTGTTTTTGGGTTTTGATTTACAGACTTTTGGATTTTGACTTTAAAATAAATTACTATATTGAGTTTTATTGAACTTGGAAATAAATTCGACTTTTAATTATTAACTTGGAATAGATCTTCGTATTGACTTATAGTTTTCAACTTTGACTTGAGATTGTTTCACTGGAGTTGGACTTTGAATTGATTGGTGACTGAAGTAAAAGTTTTGATCCGACTTTGAAATAGATAGTTATAGTCTGTCTTTGGTTTTTTTATTTTTTGATTTTTGATTTTGAGTTAAAGTAACAGCATTGGTTCTGACTTTTAATTGTAATTAATAATAGTAGAAGTAGCTTTTGAGAGAGATTTTGCAAGCTGTGTCACCAACCGTGAATTGTGCAACATAGGTGAACCTTAGTTATTGAATTTGGTCAACCTTAATTATAGTTCACAGAAGTGAACTCGAGTGACAATTAATTGAGGATATCGTAATATTTATGCATGATTGAATATTTAGTTATTGAATTTGAGATTTTACGAATGTAATAAGAGAACACCCACACCGATTTTATAATTTTATTGGAGTGAACTTTTTAATAGATTCAATAATTCATATTTAGCTTCATAGATTTAATAGCTTTAGCATTTGAATAATAATAGTATTTACAACTGGATTTATAATTTAATTATCTAAATTTTATTTAGCTACTATTGCATTATCAGTCAGCTAAATTAACCCTCATATCTATCTAAACCAGTTTTAGCATTTTATGTTTAATCGATTGAGTTTTGAGCATCTAGGACAGCTTGAGTAATTGCGATACTGACTTTTCCGATTTGAGTATGGAGTAATATCTGAAATTGCCTAAGAATAACTACAGGTACAACTACTGAGAGGGTAATAAAAATAGAACAAATTAATTTATTACATAAGAAGGATAGATTTATTGATGATTAAGACACAACGCTTTGATTGATTGATAAGTACTTGAATACACTATACAATAGTAGGTATTTAGTTAGAATTTAAATTCAACTGGAGTTTATCTAAAATAGTGCAAATCTGTTTGTAAGGTAAATTTGAGGCCTTTGCACTACCACAATAGATAATTTTTTGGTGCCATGACCAGGATTCGACGGGGTTTTTGCGGCATAATACAAAAATAAGCACCAGAGTTTGGTGTCCCACTAAATTTTTGGTACCTTATATCCGGGATTCGACTAGGTTTTTAGCGGAAAGTCAGGTTAGGTAAAATAGAATTTTTGAAGATTTTTTTTTTTTTTTCTTTTTGTTTTGGGGTGAATAATGGGAGATCAGGAAAATGGAAATCAGGGAGAAGTGAATAGGGGTATAGAAACAACAGAACCAGTGGATATAGTGGATGAAAACGGTGGTTTAGAGGGAGCAGTGGGAGGATTTATGGGGTCTACTCCATTAAATGTGGAAATACAAAGAGATAATGAACAATTAAATCAAATACCACCTCCACTACCACTGACACCCGAGCATCCAACACTATATAACCCAAGTTTAACTAGAACATTAGTACCACCACCATTAAAATTTTTGGTAGATTCAGGGTGGGAGTTTGAGGAGTTTTTACATGAATTCGAGATATATTGTTCTCATACCTATTCAAAAGTTCCAGAGACCTGGAGCAGGGTTTTGGGAGATTATTTGGAAGGAGATATTTTAGAAGCTTTCAACAACATCGAAGGTGGAAGAATACAATATACTAAAGTAAAAGAAAAGTTAAGAGGAATAATAGAACAACTGACCACTAGCAAGGATGTACTTCTCACAAGATTTTGGGCAGCAACAAGGAATAAAAACGAGTCAATAATAAATTATTCCATGAGATTGGATAAACTTGCGGATCTAGCTGGCATGGACAGTGCCCAGATCTTATATGGTCAAATGAAGAAACTTAAAATTATGGATGGATTGAGCGATGATGCAGTCGCAAAAGTGAAATTTGCTACACTGACTGAACCTGATATGAGCATAAATAAAGTGATTGGAATTGCACAGAAGTGTTTTCAGACAGATCAAAATACAGAAGGAAAAGAGAAGGGACGGATTAAACAAAAGATACCACCAAAGAAAGAGATACAAGCTACAGAAGCTAAGACCGAGAGAAAACAAGACCTTAAGTGTGATTTTTGTAAGCGTGAAGGACATCTTGAGGCAAATTGCTACAAAAAGAACAATTGTTGTTTCTTCTGTGGAAAAAAGGGTCATAGAATACAAGAATGTAGAAATCGGAAGATACGTAATGATAGTAGTAGAAACCAACAACAAAGACAAGAAGACACTACTGCTACAACTAGTAGTGACATGAGACAAGTAAGAACATTAAACTGCCCCTTTTGTGATCAGAATCATTTAATGAAAGATTGCACCCAATTTAAGGATGCATTACGAGGAATGACCCCTTCGGAAAACGAGTAACACCCTTAACAGAGCAAGGTAGTAAGGGTGTACAGAAAAAAGACCTTGCAGTAGCAAGCTTAGATGAGCGTATTTACGTATCTATAGACACTTCCATAGGAACCGTTCAAGCTTTAGTTGATACGGGCGCAGAAGTTAATCTCATGTCTTTAGATATAGTGAATAAATTGGGATTGAAGTTAATCAAACAGAAGGAAATTCAGTTGGTGGGAATACACGGTGATTGTGAACCAACTTGTGGAGAAGTGTATTTTTCTTTTTATTTGGGGTGATATTTATTGAAAAGTGAGAGGTTTATTGTTAGCAATAAAACCAAACATGACGTTATCTTAGGAATAGGATTCATTAAAAATCATTGTTTGACCATCGACCTGCAAGAGAATAAGATGACTTGTCGATTCCAGGAAAGAGAAATTTTTCTTTGTGATGTGAGTCGGAATCATATAGCATTGAATAATGTGGAATTAAAATTGGGAAAAAATACAACAATTAAGTCTGGATACATTAGTACCATAGAATTGAGTTGGCCAGATGGTATCAGTGGACCACAGTTATATAGAACGGAAAGAAAAAATTGTGATTTAGTTACCAAAAGGTTATAAGTTTCGAATACTGTGAATACTGGTCCCAGGACTTTTGTGAGTATTGTAAATTTGGGTGATGAAACTGTGCATTTGACAGCGGAAACCGTTATAGCCGAAGCTGTAGAGTTGATAAAAAGAGGAAATAAATTAATGGAAGTGAGAGAAATCAGTCAAGTGGAAGTAGAACAAACAGAGACAGAAGTATCATTGGAGGAAAGATTTCAGTTGGCTCAAACCGATTTAACGGAAGAACAAAAGGAAAAAGTTGTAGAAGTATTAAGACAATTTAAAGATATTATTAGTAAAGATGAAAATGATGTGGGATACACAGATAGAATAGCACATCATATCGAGTTAACTGATGATACACCCATTAAGCAAAAGGTTCGGCGTTTTAACCCGAAGATTCAAGCTATGGTTGACGAAGAATTAACAGGATTGGAGGAACAGAAAATAATACAGCCTTCAAAAAGCCCGTGGAGCAGTCCATTGGTTCCAGTTATCAAAAAGAACGGTAAAATACGTGTTTGTATCAACTATAGGGCCCTCAACCAAAGAACGGTTAAAGATAGCTTTCCATTGCCAGTTGCAGCTGATTACATTTACAATCTGAAAGGATCAGTTTACTTTTCCTTACTCGACATGACTAAAGGTTACTATAATGTCCCAGTAGACGAAGAATCTCGACCATTAGCAGCTTTTTCTACTGCAACTAAGCATATGGAGTTTGTTAGATTGCCTTTTGGCCTGAGCAATTCCCCAGCGACATTCCAGCGTTTGGTTAACTTGATGCTGAGTGAATTTGACTGGACACAAGTGATTGCATATTTAGACGATATTTTGGTGTTGGGACTAAGTTTTGAAGATCACTTGAAAAATTTAAAGAATGTTTTAACTAAGTTGCGAGAGTATAATCTGAAAGTGAAACCAGAAAAATGTAGTATTTTTAGAAGAGCAATAAAATTTTTGGGCCAGGAAGTTAGTGCTGAAGGACTATTACCATTGAAAGAGTATGTAACAGCCATACAAAACGCAGCAGTTCCTAAAACCGTCAAGCAGTTACAGAGTTTCCTCGGAAGTGTTAACTATTATAGAAGACACATACCGAATGCTTCCCAGCTGATGAAGCCATTGTCACGGTTAACCTCTGGAAAAAGTATAAAGTGGACGACAGAATGCTAATACAGTTTTGATCAATTAAAGAAAGTAATGAGTGAGTCACCGATTTTATCCTTCCCGGATTACGAAAGCATGCAACCACTTGAGTTGTATGTTGACGCATCGGGTACAGGTGCAGGCGCTTGCTTGAAACAGCAACAAGAAGGAATGACTAAAGTAATAGCGTACGCGTCAATGAGTTTTGGAGGTGCGCAACTCAACTACAGTACATTAGAAAAGGAGTTGGCAGCATTAAGGTGGGGAGTAAAAACCTTTCGAGTATTCTTGAGATGCAGGAAGTTTCTGATATGGTCGGATCATCAGCCACTCACTTATCTACATAATATGGCAGGAGTCAATTCAAGAATAGCGAGGACTTTGGCTGATTTGGCAGAATATGACTTTGAGATCCGTTATATACCTGAAAGTTTAATCACATAAGTGATTTTTTGTCAAGGTGTGGAGTAGGTGAAATCGAGGAAGCAGTAGCACCAGAACTAGAACAAGATGCAATACCTGTAGGATTTGCTGTACAAGATATTCCTGGAGGGGGAAACTCCTTATTTCAGGCAATCGCCTTATATCTATTTGGAACAGTAGAAACACATAAGTTAATCAGAGAAAGAGCCGTAAATAGGGTACAGAATGATATTACTGAATATGGATTAACGGACAATAAACAGCAAAGACAACAAATAAGAAGAATGAATAATTTAGGTACCATGGTAACTGCTGAAATCATAGAAGCTTGTGCAAGGGAAAACAACATAGGAATATGGGTCTATCATGGTAAAGATTTAAAAATACAATACAATAATAAAGAAGATCAAGAATTACCAATTTGTCACTTACAGTGTGTAGACGGAATTCATTTTAATTTATTGATACCCGAGAGAAAAGAAATTCAGAATATGGACGTTTTTGAAGAGTTTGATGTGGTTTATGATTTAATCGATGTAAGTACTGAAATGTCCACAACCAATGAAATTGTACTGTTTGAACTCCTAGAGGGAAGTGAAGAAGAGGTAGAGGAGAGGGCAGGAGACCAAGATGAAGTAAGAAGTGTATCAGATGAAACGCAGAGTGAAAGTGAGGAGGACGAACAGAGCAATGCGGGAGGAAATAGAATAAATTTGCCTGAAATAGAATTACCAACTTTGAAGGAAAGAATTAGTTATTGTTATGATGAAGAAAGACTAACTGAACAATTGAAACAAAGACAGAAAGACGATCGACAATTAGGAAGATTGTCAGAAGTTTTGAATAAGGGACAATCAGAAGCCGAGAAGGTAGCACAGATAAAACAGGAATATATGCTTCGACCTTTTAGTAAATTTCTGACGGAGATAAAATATGAAGAAAACTGTTTAGTGAAACTGATGGAAGGAAGACAAGTCCCATTGATTTCATACCACGATCTGATTGATTTAAGTGTAGATGTGCATAAGAAATATTTCCATCTAGGAAGGGATAAGTTGTTACAGAAGATCAACGCTTTAGCATGGCATCCGAAAATATATCACATTTGTGGCACTATTACGAAAACTTGTCTGAAGTGTCAGGAAAACAAAGGCATTCCTGCCAGAAGAAACAAACCACCAACTTGGAAAATTAATGCTAAGCAGCCGTTTGATATTATTGCACTTGACTTAATGGAATTACCAGTAACGAATAAAGGAAACAAATATGTATTAGTGGGGATAGATATCTATTATAAATGGTTAATGGCGATAGCATTACCAGATAAAAAGGCTGAGACTGTTTTGAGTAATTTTCGGATGATGTTAGCTACATGTTTAAAGAACCCAAAAGAAGTCCAAACTGATAATGGGTCAGAGTTTAGGAATCAATTGATGGACCAATTTTTATTTAGAAAAAACATACATCATAGGTTGTCCTCTGCTAATGTACCATCAACGAACGGGATTGTGGAACGCGCGAATAGGACAATATTAAATATGCTTAGAATGCTGGATGATGTAAATACGTGGGATTGCCAATTAGGGGAAATAATTAGTACGTATAATCATAGTTTTCATAGAGAGTTAAAACAGACACCGGCTAGTTTATTTTTAGATAATGTGAAAAGAACTGAATCAGGAGAAGTAGTGTGGAAAGAAAAAGATCCCAATTATAAACCCTTTGAATTGGACGAGTTAGTTTTGAAGAAAAATATTTATAAGGGACACGCTGTTGTAAATAAATTAGCGAAAAAATTTCATGGGCCATATGTAATAGTTAAGGTTTATGGGAATGGGGTCCTGTACGATATACAACATAAGTATAGAAAAACATTATTATATCGAGTACACCAGACACACTTAAAAAGGTTTTATGAAATCCCAGAGGAATTAGAAAAATTAGATAATGGGAAATTAGATAGTAGTATGGACAAAGCAAGTGTAACATCCGAGTATAGCTTTGAGGGATTCGATCCATTAGACTTTAGAACTATCCCTAAAGATTTTGAAGGGTTTGCCGAAGAACCGGTAAAAAATACATTTGCACTTAATTGGAAAAAATCAGAAAAATTTTCGATACCATTAGGATCAGGAATCAGTCAAGGGAAAGGTAAGCAAGTTGCAGATATGGGAATTCAGGTAGATGAGTTATGGGAACGGGAATTGTTTGGGACAGAGTCATATGCACCCTCTGCAACTGAAAATACCATTGATATGTCCGAAGAAACTATATACTATGATACCTTTAACATGGAATCATGGATTCAAGAGGAAATTAATAGGGAATAGTTAGAAATTTGAGTAAATTAAAATAAGAGAGTAGTTAGAAATTTACAGACTTTTGGATTTTGACTTTAAAATAAATTACTATATTGAGTTTTATTGAACTTGGAAATAAATTCGACTTTTAATTATTAACTTGGAATAGATCTTCGTATTGACTTATAGTTTTCAACTTTGACTTGAGATTGTTTCACTGGAGTTGGACTTTGAATTGATTGGTGACTGAAGTAAAAGTTTTGATCCGACTTTGAAATAGATAGTTATAGTCTGTCTTTTGTTTTTTTATTTTTTGATTTTTGATTTTGAGTTAAAGTAACAGCATTGGTTCTGACTTTTAATTGTAATTAATAATAGTAGAAGTAGCTTTTGAGAGAGATTTTGCAAGCTGTGTCACCAACCGTGAATTGTGCAACATAGGTGAACCTTAGTTATTGAATTTGGTCAACCTTAATTATAGTTCACAGAAGTGAACTCGAGTGACAATTAATTGAGGATATCGTAATATTTATGCATGATTGAATATTTAGTTATTGAATTTGAGGTTTTACGAATGTAATAAGAGAACACCCACACCGATTTTATAATTTTATTGGAGTGAACTTTTTAATAGATTCAATAATTCATATTTAGCTTCATAGATTTAATAGCTTTAGCATTTGAATAATAATAGTATATACAACTGGATTTATAATTTAAATAGTTTATATACCATCTTTCGGTATTTTGTTTTGAACGAGCATTGAGATTTTATATTTAGGTTATTATTTTTAATAGCGGTAGCATTTTTATTTTAACGATTCTGGTATAGTTTTGAGCATCTAGGACAGCTTGAGTAATTGCGATACTGACTTTTCCGATTTGAGTATGGAGTAATATCTGAAATTGCCTAAGAATAACTACAGGTACAACTACTGAGAGGGTAATAAAAATAGAACAAATTAATTTATTACATAAGAAGGATAGATTTATTGATGATTAAGACACAACGCTTTGATTGATTGATAAGTACTTGAATACACTATACAATAGTAGGTATTTAGTTAGAATTTAAATTCAACTGGAGTTTATCTAAAATAGTGCAAATCTGTTTGTAAGGTAAATTTGAGGCCTTTGCACTACCACACTGTGCTTGCCGAATTTAAGCCCGTTCTTACGAAAAAATGCAATCAAACAAGATGGCGGTGTGGTAGGTCCGTTTGGTTTGATGAATGTTTCATTCAATAAAATTAGCTTTAAATCAAATTCCTTGGCAACAGTCTCCGATAAAACACTCTCAATCACCACTCTCTCATCAATTATTGTAATGATAAAAGCAATTTATTATTTTTCGCTCTCTCTCTCCTATTCCAACAACACATGGCTCCATCACAGCAGTGTATTTCAATGTTTGTAGCAAGCGTCATCTTTGTTCGTAGGACATGAAGTGTCATCTCACCTGTGCAGCATTTAAAAACCCATTAGTACAGTTGCTACTACTTTAAAAAACCGACGGTACCTCACTCAAACCTATCAAGAAAAGTGAACATAATCAAAGAGTTCACACCTTTAAAAATATAAAGCCATTTTCGGTTTGCATTTGTGCTTACCAACAACGTATGAAATGCTGAGTTTGCGATCATTTTGTCACCCTCTAGGCGCAAAACTCCTCTCTATGACAAATCCCTCACCAGATGCGTTAAGGAATTCCTTTTCAATTCTGTAATGTACTCACTTTCCCCCGTGCTTTGCGAGGGTTTTAGCTTTCTTACCAAAAAGATGTAAACAAACAGAGATGCAGCGTGTAAGTGCCGTTTTCGCTTTGATGAATGTTTCATTCAATAAAAATTAGCTTTAATCTAATTTCTTCAAAATCGATAAACTCCATCACAATAGTTGAATCAAATTATTTGTAATATAAACCATTTGCTATTTTTTTATTTCTGTTTTATTCCAAAACCATGTGCTCCATCAAAACAGCTGATTCAATTTTTCTGAAACAAAAGAACTTTATTATGAAATCGTGATAGTTTATACACAAAATTCGCGTTGTAAAACTGGGTAAGCATTTCTTAATCGAGCGTAAGCATAAATGACAAAAATGATAACTTTCTAAAAAAAGTGCCTAATTATTATATTTAAATCTATTGAACCTAAAGCAACTTAACTTAACCTAACCAAACTTAGTATTTCTTTTTTGATTTGTATATTTTTCAAAAAAAATGATCGGTATAATTTTAGTAATGCGAACCATGTTCTAGAACCTTGTATAACTATATATACACTATATATATAATATATATAACGAGACTATTATATGATATATATATAATATTATATATATATAATATATATATATATATATATATATAGTATATATATATATATATATATATACCTAGCGTGTGTGATGAACTCTGTGTTTTTTTTGATTTGTTTTTTCTGCTTGGTGAAAACAGGTTGATTTTTAAACATAAATGTTTTTTTTTTGTTTTTGTTTAAAATTACCTCTTTTTATGTATATAAAGATGTATTAAATTATACAGTAGATTACCAATACCCCTTCTAGGCCAAAATATTAATTGGGAGTATATATTACAGCTGTATATATATATATATATAATATGATATATATATATATATATAGATATATTATATATATATATATATATTTATATATACTATATATATATATATAATATATAATAGTATATATATATATATATATATATATTTTATGATCAAAAAAAAGGATGGTATTAAAGGGGTTTTGGCCTTTGGTGTGTCAGGAGAAATAGAATGTAGGAAGGTGATTGATTTCTGTGAGGGGAGAGGGTATGTGTGTAAGTAAACTTTCTTTAAACACAAGAGTATCCAAAGTATACTAGAGAGTTGGTGTAGGAGAGATGGTATCGAAGTGAAAAGTATGATTGATTTTGTGTTTGGTTGAAGAGCGAATGTTGAAGTAGGTGTGGATGTTGAAATTCAGTGAGGGTTTAAGGAATGGATTATCGGATCATTATGTTGTTTCTATGTAAAATTAGTTAGTGGGGACCTGGATGGAGAGGAATGGTGATACGGAGGAAGTGGGAAAAATTACGAGTGAGAAGTTTTAGTGAACAAGTAATAGGATAAGTATGTAAAGAACTCTCGCAAGTTAAATCAGTTGGAATGTTGAAAAGTTGAAACTGAATAAATCTGGAAGCAAATTGAAGGAAGCGGTTGTTAGCAGTGCAAAGAAGTATGTGGGTGTGCTAAAGTAGGAAGTTAGAATGATAACAGTGAGTGGTGAATGAAGAGTTGATACATCAATTCTAAGAAGTAAAAAAGAAAAGCTCCGTGGTTGAATTACTAAAAGCAAATGATGAAGTTTTCAAAAGAAAGATGCTTGGAATTATATTAAGGAGGAAAAAAATCTACTGGAAAAAGATGCTTACGTAAGAGAAAAAAGAGGTAAATGAACAGTTTGGAAGGAGGGATGGAATGGGAACATACAAGGGAATAGGAAGCTTCTTCTGGAAAGGAAGCGCGAAGGTTAGAATGAGAATAAGGGGGAACCTGCTTAAATATAATGAATTAGATGGTGTTTTTGTAACTGATTGAAATGAATGTGAGTGGAGTGTAAAAGAAACACTTTGAAAATCTGTATAATATTGGCAGTAATGATGAGGTGATATTGAGTGTGTGTGGGTTTGATTGTTACAAGAAGAATAGGTATTTTTGGGATGAGTTTATTAGCAGAAGAGGTAATGGGTTAGAGTGAGAAAGTTGAAAGAATGGTAAATCTGCAGGTATAGATGAAATTTATGGTGAAGAATGATCAAGAACGGAGGCAGATGGTGATTGATTTGGATCTTGAAGTTGTGTAATAAAGCGTTTATGGAGGGTAAGTTTCGAGGGATTTGGAGGAGAGGCAGTAATAGTACCTTTAAATAGGGGTAAGGGAGATAAAAGGACTGTAGAAAACGACAGGAATGTTAGTTTATTAAGTGTTGTAGGGAAGATATCATGCTGGTATTTTGGTCGAAAGAATGCGATGAGTGACTGAAGGACTGATTTGTGAAGAGTAAGGGTGCGTTTAGGAGTAGTAGAGGATGTGTGCGATCAAAATTTTTACATTGAAGAAAAATGATAGAGAAATGAAGAAGAAGAAGAAGAAAAATGTGTATTTAGGTTTTATGATTTGCAAACAGCGGTATGATAGGTTAATAGGAAGCGTCTATGGCAGGTGTAGTATATATAGTGTGTGATAGGCTTCTGAATGAATCCAAAAAGTATGTATGACATTAGTGAGGCGTGTGTAAGAATAAATGGTGTCAAAAGTGATTGGTTTAGTATTAATGAGCGGAGTGAGGCACGGTTGTGTTATGTCTCCCTTGGTTATTCAATTGGTATATGGATGGGGTATTGAAAAAATTAAAGGTGGGCGTGAAGGGAAATGGTGTTAGAATGATTGGAGAATGGAAGAGGAGGGTCCTTACCTATTATATGCGGATGATTTGGTTTTGGTAGAGAAGTTCTCTGAAGAGTTTGGAGGATTGGTAGAGAGATTCGCAGGGTGTGTTAAAAGGAGGGTTTGAAAGTAAACGTAGATAAGAGTTAGGTGTATGCGTTGTGAGTGAGACATCCTCAGTGTGTTGAAGTTATGTTAGATTGTGAGCAGCTGGAACAAGATTCTGAGTTTAAATTATTTAGGGTATATGTTGGATGAGAGGGAATGGATGATGCAGATTTAGTAGGAAAGTTGTGGTGAATTAAAGAAAGGTGGCTGGTGCAATTAAATCGTTTGGTTTGAATTGTAAAGTCTTGATGGTGCGCTAGGTTTAATGACGGTATGTTGTTATCTTGTGTTATTGAATAGTAGTGAGACTATGTGTTGAATAAGAAGTATAGATCTAAAGTTCAATGTGTTCAGATGACAATCTTAGGGATGTTAAGTGTAAGAAGAATGATAAAATGAGGAAATAAACATATTAGAGAATTGTGTGGTGTGAAGAAAGCGGTAAACAAGAGAATAAATGAAAGTATGGTTGAAGATTGTGTTGGTTCATGTGAAAGATGAATGAGATCGGTTTTAGGCAGATGTTATAGTGGCGAGTTGTTGAAACCGATGAGCTGAGAGATCGAAAAAAGTGGATTGAGTCAGTAACGAATGTCTGAAAGAGAAATGCGAGTTTGACAGAGGCGAGAATAAAAGTGCATAATAAGAGAGAAAATGGCGGGGTTTGTGTGAGGGGTATGGTTGTGGCCCACCTTAGTTCAAAGGATGAATCCTTACACTGACGATTACCCATAGTCAGGGTATTAGTCTTGTGGTGGATGAAGCTATAGGTGGATTTTCGGACTGTGACAAGTCCTTACTAATTAATGGAACAGGGGCGGTAAAGCTGGCTTTCTTTTCGACTTTTGTCATATTCTTCTACTGCTTTTCTTTTTCTGGGATGCTTGTTACGCACCTTACACCAGTCTGGGGAGAAAAGGTAGATGAAGAATATATATATATATATTATAATATATATATATATATAATATATACATATTATATATATATTATAATAATTAATAATAAATAATAATAATAATAATAATAATATAATATTAATAATAATCAGATCATGTTAAATGTAATAGATTATATGCCCTAGAGCACTAATAAAACTTTATTAAGTATTAAAACTCTACTATATATATTGTATACCTCTTTTAAAATTTATACATTGTATTTACTGTATTTTAATCTAAAGTACCCTAATATATTAAATAATATGAAAAATAAGTAATTTAAAAAAAAAACAAAAAAAAACCTAAAATTTTCGGCCTTTGGTCTTTTTTTAAAAAAAAACGTTTTTTTTTTAAAAAAAAAAACAAACGGTTTTTTTTTAATCCCAACCCTATATATATATATATATATATATATATATATATATATATATATATCTATATATAATATATATACTATATATAATATTAATATATATATATATATATATAATAGTATAATATAATATTATATATATATATATGATATATATATATATATATAATCATATAATATTTAGATGAAGCAGTTATAAGAATTTTTTTTTTTTACATTTTTTATAGTTAAAGAGGAGGAAACCCCACCGGCCGCGATTTTTTTTGGGATTCCGGCTAATTCCGGTTCCGAATGGAACTGAAAATTTCAGTTCCAGTACACCCCT
>JABUQX010106705.1:15000-24618 GCA_015478945.1 Trachelipus rathkii | reverse complement strand
CCACAATGTCCAGATGGGAGAGAGTCATGGTTAAACTCAATGATAGAATAGATCATTGAGTCAGGTACCTGGAGTAAGAATGTGCCATCTTGTGTTGCATAATGTAAAATATCGTCAATGAGGACGTGTGGGAAAGTATCTGCAGTAGTGTCCTGCTGCTCAAGAGGTTTGTTGTGAGAGAGCAAAGGTTTGGCGAAATCATAAAGATCTTTCAACCTATTGCAGGCCTTTTGTTCCCTCACAAAGTTTTCTTTTGTTAGATGAAAGTTTGTTTTTGGTAAAATTGTATTCTGAGCAAGAGTGTACGTTAAAGGAGGTGGGTTGCGGCTTAAGTAGTCTGGAACTACATTGAGTTTTCCTTGTTTATAAATTATTGTAGGATTAAAATGTTGAATATATAAATTCCACCGCTCGAGTCTCCCAGAGAGTTGTTTGTGTCTGATGAGATGAATCAAAGGTTGGTTATCGGTAATGATAGTCACCTCGTAACCAAAAATGGTGTTACGGAATTTGCGCAGTGCAAACACAATCGCCAGAGCTTCCAACTCCAGAGTATGATAATTTGTTTCCGCTTTAGAAAGTGATCTGGAAATAAAGGAGAGGGGTTTCTCCTTATTGTTGTCATCTAATTGATATAAAACAGCTCCCAGAGCAATATTTGAAGCGTCAGTGTTGATGAAAAATGGCTTTGTGTAGTCTGGGTAACACAACTGTGGTTGTAATAGTAACTTGTTTTTAAGTATTTCAAAAGCTTCCGCTTGTTCGGGACCCCATATGAAAGGGACGTTTTTGCGTATGAGTTGTGTAATAGGCTTAATAGTTTGGGAGTACCGGTCTAGTAAATGAGAAAAATAATTAAGAAACCCAACAAGAGACCGCGTTTCTGAGACGTCAGTGGGTGGCTTAAAAGCTGTAAGAGTTTTAAGTTTTAGAGGGTCTGGAGATATGCCCTCTTTGGAGATTTTAAAACCGAGAAAAAGGAGAGATGTTCGTAGGAATTTACACTTCGAAAGTTTCATTTTCAACCTGTTTTTCCGAAATGCATCGAAGACATTCTTTATGTTTTCAAGATGGTTTTCTAGAGAAGTACCCATGATAATAACGTCGTCGAGGAAAACTCTGCAAGCGTCGCCTAAGAGATTATGTAAACATAACTCCATTAATTTAGCAAATGCTGAGGGGGCGTTGGCTAACCCAAAGTTTAAACGAGTGGGGCAATACTGCCCTCTAGTAGTTCTAAAAGCAAGTAGCGGTTGTGTCTCTTCCTCAATTTCCATTGTGTTGTAACCATCTTTGAGGTCGACACAGCTAAACAGGACTTGGGATATAAATAAATCAAAAATATCTGAAATGCATTATGGACGGAAAACCTTCGTCAAAATAGTATGCTGAATTTATGAGCCTACAAGTCCACCCACTACACGCTAGATCACCGCTCTTTTTGGGGAATTGATCACAGGGTGCGAGTGTTCGCTTGAAATGGTTTGATTGTACCCCTATGGAAAGGGAATCTTCCACCCAATTTTCGATGTGTTTTAAATACCTGTGCGGGAGGCGGTATTGTGGTCGGTACAATACCTTGGGCGCATCGTCTTTGAGTGTCACTTTAAATTTCATTAGCGGACAGATTGGTACTTCATCATCTTCTAAAGCTATAATATCTTTGTAGGACATGAGAAGGTCCAATAAAGATTCCAGTTGATTTGGATCCGTCAAAGATGCACATTCGTCTTCTTCATTTTTAAAAGATTCTTGGACAATAACTTTATAAGTCTTCCGCAGTTGCGCTGCAGAAAGACCTTTTGACGAGGAGGCTAAATTGATATGGGAGGTTTCCAAGGGGGTATCAAGGGTAAAAAGAGGGTTTGCAGTTGTCAAAAAGGAGTTTGATTGTAAGGTGTGTTGCGCTGCAGACATATTTATAATATCTAAGAGAACTTGACCCTGGTCAACCGTGCTCATCACACTGCCAATAAATATACAATTATGGAGAAACGACTTTTCCGAAGTCAAAATGAGACGGTCAGGGGGAGGGGTTAGAGCTAAAGAAAGAGCATATAAATATACAATTATGGAGGAATGACTTTTCCGAAGTCAAAATGAGACGGTCAGGGGGGGGGTATGTGCTAAGGAGAGAGCATTTACAGATAGAGTGGTCTTAGAGTATGGGTCTAGTGTGACATTTTCGATGATAGATAGTTTATATGTAGTATCAGTGTCAATCATTAAATCATTTGCAAAGTTTGTATCATTAGGGTAGAGAGGCAAGGAAGTGTTGTGATTTACTTGAGGTTTAGGAAGGCTTTGACGTTGTGGGTATATAGGAATTAGAGGCATAGAAATGTAAGCTGTATCAGACATAACAGAGATAGTGTTTTTGTGAGCTTCAAACCTAATTTGTGGCTGAGTTAAAAAATTAGTTCCTAAAAGTAAATCGGCTTTAAATCCGCAAAGTGAGTCATCTATAACAATAAAATTTACAGGAACAACTATGTGTTTAATGTGAATACGCAAAATGGTCGTACCTATTTGATTAAATACATCGCCGGTAATTGACTTCAAAATTATCGGAGTTTTTATTAGGGGGACCTTTATACCATATTTGGATTCTAATTCCGTTATCAGAGAATATTTAGATAAAGATGAGTTACTCCCTGAATCTACCAAGAAGCGTTTATTGTTTAATGTATAAGTGTTAAAAGATATATCAGCATCGAGAAAGTAAGCTGGTCCAATGAGTGATTTGTATGTTGTCTTTTCATCTTTGATTATGTTTGTATTGTTTGCAAATGATGAAGACAAAGTTAGCTCCGGTGGGATAGTGCTTTGAGAACTACTGTGTTTAGTGTTTGAAGTTGAAAAAGATGATGATTTGGTTTGAGGTAGAGTGATATTAGAGTCTATAATAGGTGTGATTTGAGTAGAAGGATTTGAAAAATCAGGTGTTGAGAAAGGAAGTTTGTTGATGAGATTTAAAATTTTTGTTCTGTGGGGGTGTGTGGATCGATTCTTTTTCCTCTAAATTAGAATTTATAATGTGTGGTTGTGAGTTTGAAAATGGAACTGCGTCATTAGTGAAAGAGGAGGAATAAGTTTCTACTTGAGGAGGAGAGAGAGAGTTGGTATAGAGATTTGAAGTGAGAATTTCAACTTGAGAGGAGCTAAATGGAGGGTGAGGCTCTAAATATTTATCAAATGATGGTTCGGAGGGCGAACTATCTTGCACAGAAACATGAGTGTGAGAATTTAATAAAGAGTCTGAAAACATAGCCTCACTAAAGTTTAAAATGGTATCTGAGGAGTCGTTTTGAGCGGGAGGTGGAGGGTGGGGTGGAGGGTCCTGAGAGAGATTCGCTTTTGTAATAGTTTGAGCGTGTTTAGAAGGAGAAGAGAAATCTATATTAGACATTAATGAGGGGGAGAGATCATAGTTTTTAATTAAATCTAGGAAAGAATGTGAGGAATCTGTGAAATGGAATGGTAACATATAATCAGAACAGGAAGGAGAGGTTTTAAAACCATGCTGTGTGTGTTCAAAATGTAGGTCCAATTTGGATTTTACATTTAAAATCAAATCCCTATCTAAAATCAAATTGGAAGTAATATTATCTATTCTAGGGTGTGCTATGCTAGATATAGTACTTTTGTCATGTGCACTACTTAATATTCTTTTCTGTCTGTAGGGGTTGAAACAGGTGCGCTTTCTATTTAACCCCCTGTTTCACCACCCAAACTGTTTATTGATGTAATCATAGCTAATATCATGCCTAAGAGTGCTATGTGAGATGCCTACAGCATCGCTGTTCTTAACCTTCGCATCCTCTGTGCATATTTCATCACATTTTTCCATCTCTCTATTTCCTTCCTGATGCTTCATCTGCGTTGAAGCAACATCAATATCAATGCTTACACTTTCATTACTTTCCTCATTTTCCCTCCTATATGCGGCATTTTGTGCTAAACTGGAATCATCCAGACTTATGTCATATATATTACTACTACTTTCACTGTCCGCAATTGCGGTTGTAGCTTGAGAAGGGTTCCTATCCCACATCCTAGTATTACTAAAACGGGTGATAGGGTTACCCTTAGTGAGGTGTGAAAGCTCTGAGTCGGATTTTCCATTTACGTCATGTTCTACTTGAACTGTTTCTGTACCCATAGGTATTACTACCTCATTAAAATTATTATTAATATTAAAAGAAATATTATTATTAGTATTAGAAAAGGTATTATTGTTAAAATTAGAAATATCATTAAAATAAATATGATTATAAATGTTACTTCCATCTTTTGGCAATGGGCCAAAAGTAGGATCAAAAACCTGAACCTTAGTTAAGTGATGAGATGTTTGAGCATGAGAACCTCTAGAAAAGAAAGCATTTTGATTAATAAAATTATTGTTTATAAAACCTACAGATCCTTCCGACATCTTATTTGGTACATTCTCTGGAACGGCTAAGGATACATCATCATCTGCAGCATACTCAGAGCTGAAAAAATAAGAAGAAGAAACATTTTGCCCCCTATCTAGTATATTGTGTGCTTTTGAGCTAAGAGAGACAGCATTGGCGGGTTCGTTTTCAGCACACTCATACTTAGTAACATTTAAATTGTTGCATGTGTGAGGATTAGGATCTCTATTCAACAGGAGGGGAGGTTCTTCCATCTTGCCTACCCTCCTTATTGGAAAAAAACCTGCCCATCTTGGTCATCTGAGTAATAATTATCATACTCATCATCGTAATACATAGACTGTTGTTGCGAATCATATTGGTCATCTGGGGCTTCTTCGTCGTAAGAGGTGGTGGTGGGCTCTGCCATTCGGGCATATGAGGTTTGCTTATTTTTCCAAGCGGACACATGATTTTGATGCGGTTTTTGCTGGTAGTTCGATTTGGGTCTCGGTTTCACTCCTTGATAAGATTTTCTGAATATACCTGTTCCCATCCATCTATTATTGATAATATTTTGTTTGATCTGCTCAGTTATAGGGGCGTGCTTCAGTGGAATATTTGTGTTATTTGGATTCCATTTAGAGTCTCTGCAGTTTGGTTTCGACCCTCTGCGATGTTTTTCGGAACAGTGTCTGCAATAAGGATCAAAAGGACAGAGTGGAGTCGTATGGCCTGAACGCTCGCAGTGATAGCAGATTTGGGCGTTATGGCGGGGTGGATTTTGTCTAGGTTGTGAAACAGGGGCCTGTGGCTTTGCATAATTGTTGGAAGGTCTTCTTTGATAGTTTTGGGGGGTTTGTTGAAAATTTTGGCGCTGGGGAAAATTTTGAGGCTTGGGAGTGAATGGAGCAGCTTTTTGGAAATGTATATTTGCCTGAGGGACAACCATTTTGATCGGGTTATTTAATCTGCCCTCCGATCTTTGGAGGAATTCTTGAATTTGGTCTGTGATGTCGAGGTTGGGATTATAGTACTTTTTGAAATCGCGGCGAAATATATCAGGCTTTTCAGGTAAGAAAGTACCAATATGTAAAAATGCAGTGGCAGTGATGAGTTTTTCGTCTGGTTGGAAAGCGACACCAAAATGGGAAAGTGTATCATAAAGCTCTGTGTATAATTGTTGCAAAGAGAGAGCCACAGAACTAAGGGAACGGTCTTCAGCCCACTTGAAGTTTCTTATTCGTAACATAGCGTCAAGAGAAGAAAGTGGTTTATCAGGAAATATTAGTGCCTTTATCTTGGCCATGAAAACTTCCAGGGTAGGGACATTGAAAATTTGTGGCTTTGCGATTAAAAATTGCCTCACCTCAGAATCAGGGTCATTGCTCACCTGATTCAACGCCTGGGCCAATTTGGTTGCTTCAGAGACACAGTGCTTTAGCTGAATGTTCTCTCGGACGTTTATCTCCCAAGTGGAAAGAGACGGACCTTTCCATTTGCCGTTGACCCTGCCTGTGAGGAGTAATTCAGGTCTCGTAACTTGTGTTATAGTGGCTATAGGTTGAGCCGTAGATTGGGCTTGAATTTGGGCTGGATTTTGAGCCGGAGTTTGAGCTGAATTTGGGGCTGTTCCACCATTATTTTGTGTGCCATCATTGGCTGGTGTTTGAACATCATCAGTGGTCATTATTTAAATATTTTATTAATGTTATACAAAAAAAATGACCCCGAAATTACGTTACTGTAACGTTAAAGTGATGCCTATTGTATTTTTATTTAAAAAAATATTCAAAAGGGGTATATAAAATTTAACTTTAAAAACATATACTATTTGAATTTAGGCTTTATAAATTGATAAACGTGAGATATTTGACTAACCTATATGTGCAATAATTCTGAGTTTTCCAGACTGGCAATCGGAGGCGTATTGCTTGAGAATTCCAATGCTTCGCGAAGTGTTGTGCTTTCTTGGTCGCCACTCTCCCAATTTTACTTCTGGGATAAAGGTTAATGATGCCTTGGGGTTAACTGCGCAAACAAACAAGCGTTTTCCAATAAAATTTTATTTTCAAATCTCAATCCCGATTGCCTAAAAATATACAAAAGAGTGGAATCAATAAAACAATAAAAGATACAACATGAAATGTTACATAAGATGGTATTAAAGAAACATAAAAATGGTAAAGCATTGAAAAAAAATTTCACATAATTTATCCGACCAACAGGATTATAATAAAAACTAATAGGCATCACTATTGCCTGCTCCCAACAACATATTATAACCAAAATGACCACGTCAAACACACCGTCAAACCATAAAGCGGTACCAACCAACCGTGCACCTGGAATAAGTACACTCAATAAAAAATAAACGTGTCTACTACTCTACAAACTCTATCAGACACGACACCACTCACGAAACCTTATAAGATAGGTGAGTCATTACTCAGTCGATCTTCATACTGCCAACAAATAACAAACCTATACACTTTATAAAATCAAGGACCAAAAAACCATTATCAAGCCTTTACACAAACTTCGTCGTTTAAATCTAATATTCTCCACAAAACAAGTACCATCACAGTCTAAACTACAAATAAAGAACCTACATCAAATACATCTCTTCAACTAAAACTCACCGAGGAGGGTGCGATAAAACTCTTGCATACAAATCGGTCATCTCAAAAAGAAAATTTTCACAACAAATAAAAACCGCACACACACAGACAATAAATAATCTTCACTATTACTCTGATCCACGCATCAAAACACAACAATCCACCCGTTACCGATGAAGAAAAAAATACGCAGTGGTTTTTCCCAATCCATGACTAAGAAACCCAAAAGGACACTATGGCTCCATACTACACTATGACAAACCTCACTACACGCCACTCAACAGAACAACTCTAACCGATCTTCGTGACAAACAGATTTCCTTCTTAGATTCTCATTAAAAATCAAAACATCATTTTATCTAAAATTCATGGAAAAAAAATTTTTCTTACTCTCTCTCCCCAAATATCTATTGAAACAAAATTTGTCTCCACGAAAAACTTATAGAGAACTATACAAATCACACAAAATTAAATTTATACCACTCCTGGAAAAAAAACTTCCTATAAGAAAAATTAAAATATTCAACTTACCTTACAAACAACAGGTTTAAAATATTATTAAACGCTGTCTAAAAACTACAACAAAATACATACAAAGACGAACATTCGGAACGTCCTCTCATAAATACCGGAGAGGGGAAAGAAAACATTTCCGAACATCTAAATAGAACGAATAAGCCTACAAAAAGAAATTTTTTTTTACCCGATTACATTCATAGGTTACCATAAAAATCAAAAATTTATCCAAACCCCATGAAAAAAAAACTTTCACAAGGAAAACATTACCTCCTGCAAGAAAATTTCATTAAATATTAAATCATCTTCCTGGAAAAAAAAAAATGTATCAAGCGAATGCATTCAGAAATCGACCTACGAATCAAAATTGAATTTGGCGAGTAATATATATATATATAGTCATACACAAACCCATGGACCATCAAGTCCTATTTCAAACTCAAGGGATTTGTTCGTGATTTTAAATCGATTATAAATGGTGTGGAAATATAAATACACCAAAAAAATTTGCCTTACCCTACAACGTTCCACAAAAAAAAAATATAAAGATCCAAAAACCTGGATATTGATTTTCGCCAAAGCAACAAAAGAAATTCTAGGATCCCTACAAGTTTCACATAAACCCAAAAAAAAATTTCGTAGTGGGTGAAGCGACTTCACCCGAAAGTTCGCGTACAAATAACGTTTTATAGTTATTTGCAAGCGTGGTAAAAAACTTAATAATAATAATAATAATAATAATAATAATAATAATAACAACATTTAGCAGGGATTTCACAATTTTCATCCATGGCTAACTACCCTTATATTTATAATAATAAAATTAATAATATGCTACGAACTGATAATATAAAATTTTTTTGAAAGTAAATCAAATTTAGATCTTAAAATTTTGGACTCTTCAAAAAGATAAAAACCATCGTGCCGGGGAGGTAGGCGACTTCATCCGAAGGCCCGCTCTCTAAATAAACTTTTTAGGTTTATTTGAGAGCGTCATCCTAAAATATATATTTATTAACCTGTACCAAATATCAACGTGTTAGAGACCGAAATAATAATAATAATAATATTACGCATTTTACATTTTTTCAGTGGCTAGCTACGCAAATTATTATAATAATAATAATAATAATAATAATAATAATAATAATAATAATAATAATATTACGCATTTCACATTTTTCACAGTATCTAGCTACGCAAATTATAATAATAGATCGCATTTCACATTTTTCACAGTATCTAGCTACGCAAATTATAATAATAATAATAACAATAATAATAATAATAGTAGAGCGCATTTCACAATTTTCACCATGGCTAGATGCCCTAATAATGGCAGGGATTTCACATTTTTCACAGTGGCTAGCTACGCAAATTATAATAAAAATAATAATAATAATAATAGATCGCATTTCACGTTTTCCCCGTGGCTAGATACTCAATTAATAAGAAAATAAAAATAAAAATTTCCTTTCAGATCCCATTCATTTCAGTATAGGCCCAACGAAAAACATGGAGCTATCCAGAAACGTTTGCCTTAGCCTGCGTCGCCGAAAAACGATTAGGCCTGAGTTACTGCAAAAAAATGGTATTGTGGTTTTATCCTAACCGTCCCTAAGTGAATTTTCTGTAAAGTTTTAAGAAATTTTAAATAATATATATATAAAAAAAATTAGACTCACCAGCTGAAAAATATTCACCATAAGGGGCTCGAAATATGCACATGCTATAGGACTCACGAAATCAGAATAATAAAATCCGGCGAGGCAAATAGCTGGCTTGGAGAGCATGAAAGGGGGGGGGGGGAAAGAGATGATACTCCCTTAAAGTGATGCTAAAGCCTTACGTGCGCGAAATGATTTAAATTTCCGTTGCAGAATTTTCATGAATACAACTTTAGAAAAGTTTTTAATTATCAGGAATATGTAAATAAAATTCATGAAAAATATAAGGATCGACGAACAAAACAAAGAAGAAGCACTAGGATTAGAAAAAAAAATTGGGGCGAAATGGAAACTCGGGAAGTGTTATTCAGAAAGGAGAAGCAAGTAGGGGGGGATTGAAAGCTCGTACGACGCGGTCGA